>OY735201.1:65187442-65314942 GCA_963457665.1 Thysanoteuthis rhombus
TTGTGTACTTCACACTGATAATGGAAGTGTGAGAGAATACTTATAGAATCGTGTTCCTTTACAAAAGAAGATGATAATCTTATTTCCAAAATAATGTAGTTTGGAGACAACTTATGTCTTGTCAACATTTTTTGTACATTCATGAGGATTGTGCAGAATCTATTCTGCATTTTATTTCTAATATTCTCCAAACTCCCGTATCTATTGTCCTTTTAAAACCCAATACAACTACGCTGTCTGCACTCCCCAAATGTGCTGAAACACGTTTTCTTCATCCAATTTGAGACAGGTCTCTTTTTTTGTTTCTCCACTTTCTAAAAATTTGTGTTTGTATTGTTTTTAAAACGGCCATACATCTCATTATTGAATTAGGATAAACAGAGAGACATTGATAGAATTTTCTGGTTTGGGGTCATGTATGAGAAAAAAGATTGAGTTGAAAAATAATTTGAATTCAAAAGAAAAATAGCCGAAATAATGAGGGACAAAGTTTCAGAGTGGGAAAAATGGCAATTGGAACGGGCAGGGGAGAAGAAAGATGAATGTAAAAAGAAATAAAGAAAACCAAGAAAGAAAAAAAGAAAAATTGGATTTTACTAACGAAAGAAAAGTCAAACTTTATAGGAAGCTCACACAAAAACAAACGAAACTTAAAAGGTAGAAGAAAACAAAATTGTACGAAAAACGAAGAGAATGATCCTTTTAGTCATCATGGGGTTTTATTCGCATCCAACTTGAATGCCAATACTTCGAATCTTTAGATTTATTCTCTTTACCTTGTGCCAAACAACAGAAATTTTGTGAATAATTTCAATGTAAAAAAATACTTTGACACTGCCTCCGTAGTTGTTTATACTATTGACAAAATATCTTTGGGAGGTGCGTAAATTTCTGATATCTTTTATTCCTGTAAATTCGTAGCAACATATTTAGTCTCTAATTTCCTTTTATTTTCTATGTTTTCATTTTGCTCAACAGTTCAAGCAAATCATATTTTCCATTACAAAAGATATTTTCTGTTCTAAACCATAATTCACACGCTCACTCAAATAAACATATATATATATATATATATATATATATATATATATATATATATATATATATATATGTGTGTGTGTGTGTGTGTATATATATATATACATATATATACATATATATATACATATGAATATATATTTATAGAGAGAGAAAGAGATAGATAGAGAGAGAGAGAAAGAAAGAGTGCTTATATATGTATATGAATATATATATGTGTGCGTGATTGTGCGTGCCTGGGGTGCGTGTGTGTGTGTGTATTTAATTCAGGATTCAGATTGACCAATACAATTTTTCAATTACTTTAATTGCTGCTTTGACAAATGCTATGAAATAAATACATTGAATATATGAAGGATACTGATAGAGTTTTCGAAGGTGTATCATACACCCAAGAGAAGTCAGAGGAGCTAAATATCAGCAATTCAATCCCGAAATATAATAGAAGTATTCTGAATAACTCACATACTCACACATGTATTTTGGATGCACGTTGATGTTTTGATCGATCTAGATAATGTAAAAATATAGTCTCAGCTCGGCTGTCAGAATAGTAAGACGATTGTGTTATAATATTTAAAAATCGATGTAGATAACTCCTGGAATAGAATAGTACCAACTGTGAGTCTGTATGAATCTTAAAACATTGTTGGAACCCTAAAAAGTGTTTTGATAGAACTGAACCAAAATTAAGGTCACCTGCCTTAAAAAGCTTATCTTAAGGGGATTCTTACGCAACGATCAGAAAAAATGGTACAGAATGAAGCATTAAAAAGTCGTTTTATTTCCTGCATGTACGGTTTTGATATATAAAGTTCAGAGGTGAAACTGTCTTTCTGTTGAAGAATCTAATTAATATGAAACTAATTATCTCTAGGAAGAGAGCAGATAAATTTTTTTTTTGTTTTTTAGGATTGAAGGGGGGCTGTACAAAAACTGATATACCAACAAATAGACACACAGACTTGCAGACAGACTTACTCGCAGAGACAGACAGACAGATAGACAGACACAGACAGGGATAGATATATATTCACCTGGGGATGACTTTGAAATCAATGCATCTAACGAAGTAAAACTGTTTCACCGATACATGTACCAACGGAAAGTCTTACCAACTTCATCTCTCAACATTTGGCACTTTTTGTCCAAATATTGTTTTTGGTCCTGAAATCAATTGATCGTCTTCCATTTGCTACTCAAGTAGGAGTATAAGCTAGGTTCACATCTCAAATCAATAACATTTTTTCGTCCGAAGTCTTCTTTGCACTCTTCAAGATTTTTTCATCAGATATGACTCGAGCTGATCGGTCCTTACAGCAAGTCTTGTAAATGCAAAATAGACAATATCATTACTAATATCAGGTAGAATACGGGGGTAAGTACCCTGGGTATATTCTAGTTGTCAGTTGATCTGCAATTAGAACTTCGGTTATAATTGCAGTAATATACCAATTTATACAAATGATGATGATATCGACAATCTAAACGAATAAAAGCTGAAAAGAAGAAAAATGAAAATGATGAAATAAGCTGGGACTTTTCAGATTAACTCCGTCCGATCCCTGAAAAGGTTGTTTCAGGAAAACACAGCATTAATACGGGATATTGATATATATTTACAACAATACGAGGACGTAACGAGAGATCATATCCCTCTGTGAACCAAAGAGGTGGTTAGTGCCGTGTCTCAACTGGAAAAATGTCGAAAAATCCCAGAAGAAAAATGATCCAGACAGCCCTGACCTCTGTAGGCAAATGAGGATGGTGTTGGAGAATCGGAGTGACTTACTGTCATTCAATCTACAAATTTGGCTGAAAGAGATCTTCATTCACACTTGAATATAAGAATACCAATTGATTTTTCATTCTGTTAGAAATGTGTCTCTGAGATCATGTGTGTGTTTTGTATGATATTACACGAAATCTCCCTTTTCTCCCACGTCGTCTTCTTTTTCCTTCCTATTATAGTGTTTATTGTTGTTAATATTGTTGCTGTTATCATTTTTGCTTTAGTTGTTGATACATTTGATCTGCACTCATTAAATTTTCATAACTCTGGATGGTATTGATCCCCCACAGGCTTCCTGTTCCTCGAAACGTTTTGCAAGACATCATTAGCATTATTTCAACTATTGAAATCATTACCAATATTATCTATATTTTTCACAAATCCTCCAGTACAAGTACACTTAACCTTTTGCAATTATTGCTGTACTTATTATTCTTATTCGTATTGTGATTTTTAGTAGAAGAATTAGAAATAATACTTGTACAAAGTTTATTGTAACAATTATCGTTGTCATCATCAACACTTGAACGATAGTGTTAAATTCTTTTCATCATCATTATGAAAGAACAGGGAGCCTTTATTCAGAGAATATATGGCTTTTGCTACATAATAAGACATATTCTAATGTAATGAGCCTACGTATACACTGCATGATCCCTCTGACATTAGAGTAAAATCATAAACCCCAATGTAGATTATATGATATCTTGATAGTTAATGTTAAGTTATAGGCAGCCTTTGCCTTTATTTCAGAATGCGAGAGACAACTACAATTTCCAATACTAAGATACATTACTTTGAAAGCAAAGTTCTGCAATTATGTAATTGTTTGTGCTGTGTTTCTCCCGCCCATGAGAGAGCCTGGAGATTCATCACACTAAAGAGGTCCTTCGACATTCGCGTCGGCCCACGCCAACTTGATATCCATTTCAATAATGCCTTGCAACAAGTTTATAATGACATTCATTCATGTGTGAAAAGGAACCAGATGGTCTGGAGGAGACAACTCGGAGATGACTATGCATAAGCTACTTACTCTGCCTGTTTATAGTATAGTAGTTATAACGGACAATTGCTGACTACAAGTTTGAAGTACCATGTTTTATTTTTCAGTTATATATTGAGAAAACGGCAACAATTCTTTACTTGATTGGTTCTATGCGTTTTATAGCTGGCCAACCTATTGGTTGCTTGGGATGCAAATGTATTTCTATCAGTAACCGGGTGCTAAGATGAACATGGAGAAGGCAGTTTTGAACTCTGAGGTAAATATTTCACTATTCGTCACTTAGATATCAAAGCTATTATTCTTGGCCAAACTTCAAAATGGTTTCCTACGTGACATCAAATGAACAAGAAGCTCAGTTATCGTAGCTGTCTAAAAAATGTACATGAAATACGTTCAATTCAGAAGATTAACGTTGAAAGTGCCGTTGACTTAACTGTTTACAACACAGAGTATGGGATCTGAGAGTGGAATTCAAACTTTGACTTCGATAATCTATGCTCATTTTGCACTAATGCCATTGGAAAGGTATACATGACGCTATCGATATTGAAAAAGAGTTTTTGATTGAAAACATATCACATGCTGCAATGATATAAATTAGTACAGAATTTTTCGCATAATGTTCTTTTCTGGCGCAAGAATAGAATCCCATCAAGCCTGTGTTTACTTGTCCACGTTTATGTTTTGCAAGATTTAATAAAGGGAAGATTGAACAATTTCCTCATTAGCTTCAGAAAAAAATTCTGTAATCAATTTTCTGGGATCAACTAAAGATTTTCAGTATTTTTTTAATGGAATTTATACAAAGTAATGTAATTATATTTATCTTAAACTTTAACAAACTAAGATTAAGCCATGTATCTTTGTTGGTATGTAAATAAATCTTATCCTCTACAAATGCATGCATCATCATTAAGAAAGTTTAGTTAAGCTCATATTAACTCATTGAGTTTCTCCACCGGTAATAACCGGGGGCAAACGCATGATATTGAGTGAAAATAAGTTTGCTCAATACTTCCAAACCTTCTTTAGTTATTCTAGCTGTTTACGGTTGTGTTGCTCTTTCAATGGACTCGATACTTCCCTACATCCAACCTCCTGTAAACTTTCTGGTATATGTTTGGAGATTGTTCCCAGCGTTCCGACACCGACTGGTACAACGATATCATCATAGGGCCGCTTCTGTTTTCTGATGACGTCCACATATCAAACAAGCTTTGCGTTTTCTTTTAATATCATTCTGCAGTCAACTGGAGCCATAGAACCCACTACATGATACACTTTTCTATTTATTCAAGGCACTACATCGGGTCTTGTGGCCTGGATTTTCGGATCAGTTTGAGCTTCACAGTTTCAAGGGATTCGGTTCCATTCAAAAAATCTAGGTTAAGGTAGGTATCATTAGTTTTGTCGCTGTATGCACTGTCCTAAGTTATTGCTGTTGTTTTTTTTATCATTTTTATCGATAATGATGCTGCTGCTGCTGCTGCTATTGCTGCTGCTGCTGCTGCTGCTGCTGATGATGATGATGATGATGATGATGATGATATTTCTCTAATGGTCCATATCGCATCTTGTAAAGCTAGGGCCAAATTTTCGTCCTTGGGCGCTTGAGAGGAAATTTTATTCCATCGAAAATAATTCGTGTAAAATCTGTTCAAGTACGGCAATCTTTTACATTTCCTGAAATCAAGTTGGTGTCTTTTCCTGTATCCCTCTTTAGAAATCATAGGGCTCTGATAAAGATCAGTTTTTTTTTTCGGTCTTTGTACCTCTCATCCTCTTGGACAGCATCTTCATAACTTTTACGGAGAAATATCCCTCAGACAGAATAGCGATGTTGATGAGCATGCACCTATTTTTCCTTTGTTTTTCTGATACTAATACCAGACCTATTAGCTTTAATTTCTTTGTCGATGTAGACAGGCATCTCCCAGAGGATGGCAACATTGTTGTTTTCAATGACAGTTTATGGCCAGTGCTGTCACTCTCTTTCAGATGTTTTGATGTATTTCCCACTGATATTTGTGTACGTAGGTCATTGCCTTGCTGTGTTTCTGGATATACCGAAACAATGCTACTTCCAGACAGCCTAAGACAATGTAATCGAAAAATTTCTGTGTAATTTCTACAGATTCTGCATTGTTGCTCAGTTCTATCTTCGATTATTCGATTGTTATAAGTTCTGATGATTACACCTCGTCTTTTTACAGCGATGAGTAGGCCGTCCGTCTCCATTTTTTGTCTTGGGCCCCTTGACCAATGTTGTCTTCTTTTGGTCCACGTTTGCCTTTTTTGTGTATTTCTCATGCATTATCTTCTCTTTACAAAATTTATGCGGTTGTTGCAGATCATTTGTTTTGCCTTCTGTTTCATTTGCTTAGCGTTTATAGTGGTCGCCTCTTCTTCGATTAATAGGGTTTGGGGGATAAAAATAAACATTTATTGAAAAGTGGAATATGTTTCTTAATGGAGGATATCTGATGTTTTACTATTTACCGGTTTTGACAGTTATGCGTCTAACTAATGGTAGTTGGTTAGAACATAAATCTTGGAAAAGCTCATCTCTGGAGCTCTGGGTAGGGACAACCTGCTGACATCTGCTCTTTGATGCTATGTTTTCTCCTTAGCAAATAGTTTTGTCTTTTTGTGCCCAATCTTTTGATGTCCTTCAACTTCCAGTCGATGACGTTAGAGTTGTATATTACTTCAGGTATCATTAAGGTGCTTATAGGTTCAGACCTATTGGCTGTGTCGGGCTAGAGTATCATACACCCCCCTGTCGTATTCCTCATAGTGCTGTATGCCATCCATCCTTTTTTTTTTTTGCTCTTTGGTAATCGTTCTATTTCCCTTGTAGTGGTGTTGATGTCGGTGTTTACGTCTGCAGTTTTGGTCATTTTTTCTTGGAAGTTGCTTTGGTTCACTTTTACATCCTGAACTCAATTTTTATGACGTCACTCAAAGTTTCGACAATAGTCAGTGTACCTCTCTGACGTTTGTCGACATTGGCAATCGTCTTTCTTATCTTATAGGTAGAACAGGTGGTTTTGTTTGCTATTTCTTATGGTGTATCCATAACTGGTGCAGTTTACTTGGTTATGTTGAAACATTAGTTCGAGGCAGAAAAGCAGAAATGATTGTGAATTCTCTCGGAAGATCATACTTCTTATGTTGGTCGATTAACAAGTTAGTGACTCTTCTTCAGGGTTAAGATTTAGGGTTGTCCTAATGTTTTAGCTACTTTAGGGCCTACTCTAATTGATTTGATCCTTTCATCAATCCAGGAGTGCTAACTGCCGCCTCAATATATTCAATCTACGCTGTTAAATATTGCTGATATTTCGATTTGGGAGAGGGCAATTTTGCATATATTCATCAGATTGTATGATTTCAATTGGTGGGTAAGCACTGGAATAGAAATTGTAGATTGGGAAGGGAATGACTGAGTGGAAAAAGTTCATCTGAGCGACCAATGATAGGGGAAACGCAAATAAAGAACTTTTACATTATATACTTCCTTCGATTTGAGCTTTTGCAGCATAGCCTCGTTCATGAATAGTCTTTGTATGTTGTTGGTAAGATGATGGTGAGCAGTATGTGACGTCAAAAGATTTTTGTATCCCTGAGCATTTACAGAGGCTTGGTAGTTTTCGTATCCATGTAGTTATCTCATAATGTCTCTTGATGCTTTCCAAGATCTCACTTCGAGCTGCCTAGGTATGTATGTGGTAGATGGTACGTAGGATTCTCTATCCTTCTCGCCCAGGTCTCAGTAGGTATCTTCTTAGAAGTGAGAAGACTGGAACTAGTAATTGTGGCCAAGGGAAAGAGATACTGCCACATAATAAATCCGGCTGTAAGTGCATATTACAGAGAGAAGATGGAAGATAGTACAAACCTAGACTGATACCAGGACTTGGCAAGGGAAATGAATTAAGTGAAGCAAGGGTAGTACCAATATTGGTAGGTGCTCCAGAAACTCTGCCAAAGACCATGGAGACAAGATTGGTGAAGCTAAAGATAAGAGAAAAGATTGGGACTATGCACACTATAGCATTACTTGGATCAGCAATAATACTGAGAGATTGATTGAAATATGAGATGACCTCAAGTCCCCTACAATAGTATACCAACTTGCAGCATGTGTGAATAAAGTTGTTGAAGGGTTCAAAACACAGCACTGCCTTGATATGCGAGGACGATCAGGGAAGGTCACAAATTTGAATTCCATTCCATCTCTTGGTTTGGAGACTTAAAACTATGGATCACAGATGCCGAATTGCGATAACGCGTTTGAGTGTCAATTTAAATCCCATAAATAGTTTACTCCTTTTACCTTCATCCCTATGTAGATGATATTTTTCCTAAAACTGATCTTAACTGTACTTGTATTTGAGATTAGTATTTGACAGAGGCTCGAGTTCAAAGAATTGTGCTATCAAGTCACATTATGATTTGTGAAAACCTTACACTAAGCCCATAAACCAGATATATCAAATGTCTTTTGCTGCACAGGGCAAAATTTTTATACTATTTTGTCCAATTTCAATAATGTCAATACCAAAAAAACCGAGCAAATTAAATCCCATTATTTCACTAAGATTGTAAGAGAAATGAATTAAAATAAAATGAAAAATTGATTTATTCATTTCATTTAATGATGTATGATAGATCATTATCTATAAGTTTCTGCTACTATTTATCACACCTCTCTATTCAGTCGTGTTTTACTGCATCCAAAGTCAGGCAGGTGTCTTCTTGGTTGTGATTGAATCAATCAACAATGGTCATTGCATTAAATTATTGTCAGCTATAATCATTTTTTTTTTTTTGCTTATCATATACCCTCGTTTCAGTTTCTGTTGGTTTTTATTACAATTTTCGACGATGAATCACTGTGGATCAGAATAATGAACAAATTGCAGCTGAAAACTGAACTCATAACACTCATCAGAGGATAGCTCTATTATTCCCTATCGATCTTGCTACTATATGGGCAGGCAAAAGACTTATCAAAATACCCCAAGCTAACCCCTACACTGATGTCTTTTGTGCTATCTTCGTTATTAACTCGTAGTCTAGTATCAGGAATCTATTGTTTGATCTATGTAATACATGGAGCATTTTGAATTATCATCGATAATTTTTCGTTACGTCTGATATTCATCTGAATTCTTTTTGCTTGCTATTGCAACTGAATTCAGACTGGTTTCCCGTCGGCAGTGTTTGAATAAACATACACTTTATATCAGAATAAAGAATAATTTCTGGTTGAGATCTGACTTCACAAATAAATAAATTCATACACAGTTATCCTTGGAAACATATTGAAAACTGACTGGGGAACGAGAATAAACATAGACAGAAGATATTTAAAACGTTTGGGATTCTCTGATAACGTTTCTATGGCATCAAAAGCATCGGGGAAATTACAAAATATGCTGACTGGTCTGAATGGGGAGAGTGAAGAAGAATAAGGTATGAAGCCAAAAATAACAAGAACAAAGGTACCGTTGAACGATACAGTCCTCATACAGACCATAAAATTTGTAGGCACCATTCGGCAAGACGCTGATGAATAAATCTATTGAATACAGATAAATGGCTTGAAATAATATGAGAGGGATAGAGACATTGTAAGGAGCATTTTAATGCATATAAGATAAACAATGAATCCATGATACCAGCTATGAATTAGAGTTGTGAGGCATGGAAATTAACAAAATGGACTAACAACCAACTTAAAATCGAATAAAGAGATCTATAAAAGGCATTGTTTGGGATAACTCAGAGGGATAGAGAAGGGTTAACATTCATCAAAGGATAACTGCAATGAGGTATTATAAACAAAAAATCAGTCAAAAATAATTATGGGCCGGATATATAGCAAGGAGAGATAATAGGGGTTGTAAGAGAATAGCTAATTGGTGCCGATGAGCCGGTAAACACAGTAGGACAATACCAGATGCAAGATATGGAATTAGATAGACAGGTTTGCAAAGAAGACATAGCAAATGTTTTTGTCTGGGGAGAAGATGGGAAGAGGCCTCAGTCCCACCGTTGACTTATGGCACCTGATTGTGATGGAAAAATCAAGATTAGGACCCCACTGCTTTGATCATCGTCAGTGGTGACATTTACTTACTGCTTACAATTTTTGTTATCAGTCCATTTACAGTTATTCAAAAAGGGATCAATTTCATATGCTGGAAAATGTTCATAGAAATCTATTAATTACAAAACTCTCTGCTGTGTCCCCCCTCCCCTTCCTTTCCCTCTTATCTTACTTCATATATATATATATATATATATATATATATATATATATATATATATATATATATATATATATATATATATATATATATATATCAGCATATCTCAAATCACAGTGTATATTGCTTAATTCAAAAACGTGTTAAAACAACCCGAAATTGAATGTTTTATTTTTCAAATTTAAAAGGTTATTAAAAATGTCCAATCCTTTCAAAAGCCTTGTTAAGTTGTTCTATGTTTATTTGTTTCCTTGTATGCGTTTTCCTTTTCAATGATCTCTCTCATGAATAGTTTACTGACAGCAGTACCTCTTACTTGAGGTTCCACTTTCAGTGGTCCCCTTACCCAATGTTTTGCATTCAGTTCCCCCTCAATCACAGGTCCCCTTTCTGGGGCCCCCTTCAAATGCAGTTTCAATATCGGTTGTTATCCCCCTACTGAAAGGAATATGCTCATGTAAACTTGATTTTTTACCTCCAAAAATGTGTCTAATAGATATATGCAAAAGTAGTCTCAAAATATCAACCATCAAGTATATTAATTGAATCGTATTCATGATTTCTATCATTAGTTGGAGGTCGTGTAGGTTCTCTGCGAAAAGGGCTATGTCGTCTGCGAATCTGAGGTTGCTCAGATACTCGCCGTCTATTTTAATTCCTTTATTCTCCCAGTCTAGCCTTCTGAAGATCATCTCAAGGCAGGCTGTGAAGAGTTTAGGTGAGCTGGTATCACCTTGTCTTACTCCTTTCTGGAGCTGGAAGGGGTCCGAGTCTTTATGTAGCCTGATAAATGAGCTGCCGTGATTGTATATATGTTTCAACACTTCAACATATACTGGATCTACACCTTGCCGACTGATGGCCTCCATGACCTTAGGGATTTCTACTGAGTCGAACGCCTTTTTGAAGTCGATAAATGCTACGGCAAGTGGTAGTCTATACTCTGCTGCTTTTTCTTTCAGTTGATTTATCGAGTGCAGGTGGTCCATGGTCGAGTAGCTTCTACTAAAGCCAGCCTGTTCACGTGGCTGGTTTTCATCGAGTGTTTTTGTGATTCGGTTTGTGATGATCTTTGTGAAAAGTTTATATACACAGTTGAGTAGGCTTATAGGCCTATAGTTGTTGAGAGTCGGCCTGCACATGAACTTCAGCAAGACGAAGATCATGTGCAACAACCACATTGGAGATAAGAACACTAAGATCGAAATCGAGGACACAGAACTCGAGAAAGTAGACCACTACATCTACCTTGGGCAACGAATCTCCATGGGACCCTCAAAAGAAGAAGAAATCAAGCGAAGAATCACACTAGGATGGCAAGCCTTTGGCAGAGCTAGCTCAACCTTCAAAAATAATAAGATCCCATTAATCCTAAAGAGTAGGGTGTATAACCAATGCATCCTCCCAACAGTCACTTATGGAGCTGAAACATGGAACTTAACCAAGAAACAGACCCGTAAGCTGAGAACCATGCAACGGGCACATGAAAGAATAATGCTGGGCCTCACATGGAGAGACCACAAAACAGCACAACACATCCGGGAAAAGACAAGAGTTAGAGACATCATAGAATCCATAAAAAATCTCAAATGGCGGTGGGCTGGCCATGTTGCAAGAATGGCTGACAATCGATGGACATCACGACTCACAACATGGATTCCCCGAGACCATATGCGCAACCGAGGCCGGCAAAATATTAGATGGAGAGATGAACTAGACAAGTTCAGGAAGTACTGGCTCCGTGACGCCCATGATAGAGAAGTGTGGCAAATCCTGGGGAAGGTCTATGTCCAACGACGGACGCTAAAAGACTGATGATGATGATGATGAATTCATGATTTAATTTTTTCTGTTCGAAAGATAAAATAAAATATCGAAACATTCTGATATTTAATCATCACTTAGTTTCTCTATCCTCTCATCTTATCATCCTCCCTCCGCCATCACTCTCTCTATCTCTGTCTGTCTGTCTGTCTGTCTGTCTGTCTGTCTGTCTCTCTCTCTCTCTCTCTCTTTATAACTGTAAGTATTTGTTTTCCATTTTGACGAACGTACTACTTTATTTAATTTTCTATTGGCAATATATCCCAGCCTTTCCGGTCATCTAAGAAAAGCTGAAGTATTTGTGATAAAGAATCAAATAGAGTAGTGCGTTTGCAGAGATGAAAAAAAAAGCATCCCAAGGGGAGTTATGTATCACTGCTACCCAATATATGCCCATGTTTATCACGTAAATTTTGCATAAACTTATATTGTGGTGGTTAGGACTGGGCGGAGTCATGATACATAGATAAATAGATAAATACATAAGAATGCCAGAAACACATGAATAACCTAACCAAACAACAGTATGTAAAGCGGTGTTATGGACAGCAATGATCAAATATGTATAATTATCGCCGTGCAAGCCACTTGTCATTAATGCTGATAACAGCATTATTTGATATTGCTTGTTAGTTACTTGGAAATCTTAAACAAAATTTATTAAAATGAAAATATTTGAATAATGTTTTCCGAATTTCGATCATTATTTAATCATTTGTTGAATGAAACAGATAAATTTTCCAGTAAGAAAGAATGAATACAGTGCTAACGTAAAATCAAAACATCTCCACTTCCTTCCTTTGTTCTCTCTTTCTATCGTTATATTTTAACGATGTCCTTTCTTTTTTCCCCAAGAGCCAATGACGCATCTTCACTTTGTTTCTCTCCTTCTCTCTGTCCTATCTTTCTACCGTTCTTTCATTAATCCCACGAAATCAAAGCAAAACGGCCGTTAATGACACATCCAACGTTTATCCCCTCTTCTCAATTTCTGCATATCTTGCAAATGATTAATCTTCCAGTCTTCTTCTACTCATGCTGATTTAAATTATGTTCTCTCCTATTCTATCTCACTTTGGCAATTGATGGACGAAATGTTTGTAGGTGGTTGCAGTTACACGTATTTATTATTGGATAATGAATGTAGAGTGGTAGAAGTACAGACCTGAAAATACGATGGAAAATGATAGGTTGAAGATCTTGTGGGATTCTACCACCAAAACGGAAATTCTGATACAGTAGAGAAGACCTGATATAGTGACAGTGTACAAAGACGGGAGGAAATGCCTAATACTAGATTTTGCTGTTCCTGGGGACAAAGGGTGACTCGATGAAGCAAAAAAAGATCGAAGATTTTTGTGAACTTTGAAGTTTCTTTTTTTTAAAAATGGGGTTGGGGTTTCATCCATGTTGATATTTGTCAATGGTAGTTGCAGCTCTTAGTATAATATCATCAAGCTATTAGAAAAACAGGTTGAAATTAAGCAGAAACACAGAACTCTTGCTGAAAGCATTACTGCTTGGAGCAGTAGTATTGATTAAAAATGCCCTACGGACGCAGGGTTGATGGGTACAACTTATTCTATACGAAATGAACCGGAATCTTCCGAAACTGATATAATAATAATAATAATAATAATAATAATAATAATAATAATAATAATAATAATAATAATAATAATAATAATAATAATAATGATGATGATGAAAATAATAGGTATTGTTATTGTTGTTGTTGTTGCCTTTGTTGATATCATCATCATGCAGCAGTTCCTTCAATAACATTAGGATGAATAGTTACTCTTAAAAATCGAAAACAATAATTCAGCTCCCATACAAACTATGTATTCCATCATAAAAGAATTATTTCCATTTTGATCGGAAGAATGATTCCATAAATCAGTTCATAATTCAAAATGGATAAAAGAAAATGATGAGTGGTGAATGGTGTGAAATAAGTCACAGTCTGACATGGAGTTGATGTAGAGAATACACGGCATGAAGAACCTCTTAATATTGTTCCATAAACTATGGACTGACGTTGCCATGCATCAGAATTTTCTGATCAGCTTCATTGCTTGGAAAAATGTATTTTCTCCTCCAAAGTCTTATCCCAATAAAATAATTGCACTCTGTGGAGTTGTTTAGTGACAGTGTGCCCCGCTCCGAACAATCATTAAAACTAAATCCCTTTGAAATGATCCAAAGCAAAGAAGATTAGCATCCGATGTTCTTTTAATTGAGATATTGCGGACTGTAATGAACTTGAACACAATATTTCTTGTTTCATGTTTCAAATAAATCAAACTTTCCATCGATAGGGATTATTTTATCCAAAGTTGATTTATTTGCCGAACAAAAGCAGGGACAATTGAACGATTTTTGTTTCCTTTGGGGATTTCCATAACATCAGACCCCTCCCAAGTAATTTCAACGGTGTACTAACAATTTACTAATTGCACAAGATATAAAGCGCTGTTGATTTTAAAAACGCTGCTAAGATTTCTTTATTGTGCAGAATGTACTGCTGGGACATGATTAACTATCATCGGTTCCGTTATAACATAACAATGTGGTCATATATATGTATGTATCCATCTATCCCTCAATGTGTGCAGATGCATGTTTGCTGATATACACGTATAAGCATTAATTTTACAATGTTTACACATCTTATCCTTGCATTTATTTTTTTTTTACCATTTTTATCAGACTGTTGAAACGTAACGCATAATTTCATGCATGCACCAAACATTGCCACTCTTGGCCTTGTTTTATACACGTTCCCTGGCTCGCTGATGATAATTTTTGACAAAGTACAACCAAAATTAAACCTCCGAATTCATTAGTTTTTTGTTTTTTTCTGAAGAATCACTTTTTCTCACAGCTTCAGCGAATGTCGCCTCTTTTCTGTCCAGCTACATTCATAACAAGTCAGTCGCGTTAACATTAGATTCAGAGAAGGTTGCAAACCAACAACACCACGAAGTAAAATGGTTAACGAACCAAGAAGGCCGAAATGAATGACCATAAAAAAGACAGGAAGATTGATTGCACCAGCAAGGCTTGGGTATTACCATTCTTTGTCATTTGTAAAGTAAATAACTGTAGCAGAAAATAGAATTACTGTGGTGTCCACTGGGAAGGAATAACTAGCATGCTTGAACGTATGGTTTGAATTGATTTCCAAGACTTTTTTTTTCACTCTTTAATATTTAGGAATCAAGCTGATACGTAGCCTAATTTAGTGTGGTACAAGGCAAAAATGTGCGATATTCAGTGAAAAACTAACTTGATACTCATTGGTAATAATATGAGGGATTAGCTTACTGTTAATTACCCCAGAATAAGATGCCAAAGTCGTTGTTTTTAACTTTTCTTCGGAGCAAATAAATCCTAGGCCAGTCTCTTCATACGTCGAATAGCCTGCCTACACACATCAACTGCTCTACAGACTGAGCTATTAGAACTGTTAAACTAAAATCTATCGTACTTTCTTCCCTGGTTACAATCTTTTTCATCTTTTTGTCTCTCTCTGAATTGAACCCCATTTGAAAAGCTTATTTTCTCCTTTCTTAATGTTTGTTTGCAATTTCTCTCGATCGATTTCCTATCGTTTTGTTTCTTTTTTTGGTTGTTTGGTGTATTTATGTGTACTTTTCTATGTAAATGTATTTTATAGTGAGGAGACTTTCTGTTACTTAACAGCCCCCACGATTCACCTGATACTTCTTGCGTGAAAAAGTGCTGACTAAAATACCAAAAAATAGACCAACCACGATTTCTTTTTATTCTTCCCTGGCAACTGCGTCTTACGAGGTCTTGTATCGTGTTTCTATACGTCTCTTATCTCCACTATTCTTCTCTGTAACTATTTTCTGGTTATCCTCCATTCCCCTTTTTTTTCAATCTTTTGCAATGCAGTTATATGATAATTTTGATCTAAGCCATTCAACTCTTCAATACTTTCAACTAAGATGAAGCCAGTGTAACTGCAGTTTGCAGTTTATAATCAGGTTTCTACTGCCGTGTGCATTAGTTTTCACTGTTGTCTGCAGTCTGCAGTAGAATAATTACTACAGAAATATGCGGTATAACATTTCTTTCTTATTGAATTATACTGCCTTATCATTACTGTTCTTCTATAGTATTAGTTTTACAGGGTCTATGAGATTTTTACTGTAATATTTGAGAAAAGATTAACTCTCAAATGCTATAGACTGTGTGCGCTTTTTAAAAGAATGTTATGCTTTACATGAGGTCATCAGTTTATGAAATGAGCTACATGACGTTTGAAACAAATCAATGTTAAAATAGAAGGGAGATATAGACTGTAGTAAATTTGTTATCACAACGAGCAATACAATAAAATAGATGAAGACGAAACTACGCTAAACTATGAATTATGAGAAGTAATTACATGAAAAAAAGAGTGTATATAGTTGAAGTAATAATCTGTGTTCGTGTAAGAGTTAAGAGCAGCAAATATCAATTTCTTTCGATGAGGGAAGTGCTAGAATCGCGGAGTGTTAATGAGTTAGCTTGGGTAGACAGAGCTTACACAATTTGGTAGACTGCATAAAGCAGTAGCCCCTAACAAACTTCTTATCATCTGTGTGCTCAACTAATGAAAGTTTTTTCATGTTCTCCCTCTGCAATAAATCATTCTTACTACCAACAACATCGTTACTTTTTCACCTTCTATAGTTGAGAAAATATACTTCTTCATAAATACTTTTACTGCAATATACCACAGTATCATCTGTTTTATCCCTTTATTCACACACACACAGACACACAGACACACACACACAGACACACACACACACACACACACACACACACATATATATATATATATATATATATATATATGCTTCGACATTGCCATGCAGATATTCTTCTTAATCTTTTATTTTTTATCTTGTCTTGGTGTTATCAGAGTTCTCTGTAACTACGCTTAGATACATTCCCAAATCGGAGCTGAATATATTTTACATTTCCCTTTTCTTTTTGATTTCTGCCTCGCTCTTCAATCTCTTTCTTTTCCCTTTCATTGCTGTAGACTTCCGGTGATTGAAATCCCATCTGTCATGAGGTTGTAACCCTGACACAAGAAGTTATAGGATGTCACAGGTGAAAATATATCTTTTTTCAACGGGTTCCATGATCAAATAGTAAAATGTCACGATACTCCTAAAGAAGAGTAGAGACATTCAGATTTGTCCATACAACACAAACCAACGAAGATCTAATTATACCAGGAAATACGTTTACGACTGAAAAGCTCACAGAGAGCACGTTCATCTGTCTGTGTCATTGTGACTGGGAACTTGATGAAGATGGAGCATATATATATATATATATATATATATATATATATATATATATATATATATATATACATATATATATACATATATATATATACATACATAAAGAAACAGCACGGAGGAATCAATTGGAAATATCATTGAATTTTCTCCCTTGAATATAAAACAAATTTCTTAATCGACTCATTTTTATGTCAATAGAAAATCTCTCACATCGAAAAAATAGAAGCAGTTCTTCTCAAGACCCTGGCTCACCTTCAACAAAATTTCAAATATATCCATAGACACCCTTTAGAGATATTGCATCGACAATCTGACGGAGAGACAGGTGATAGACTGATGACCTCAAATTGATACATACTCCTATTTAACTTGATTGCCAGAGGTAAATCTCATGGATATACATGTATATGAAATAGTTTCACTTGTATCCAGTGAATCCCTTCATATATGTTTTACAGGTATATTCTGTTCCCTCAAAGTTTGCAATCCGAATAAGTGTAAAGCGAAGTAGAATTTTGCAGTCTATTCTGAATGTCTAACAATCTTTATGATATTCTTTCTCTGTCTGCCTTGATGTCGAAGATCAAGATTTGTCATTTGCTGTTGCTGATGACGCTTGATAAATGGGAAAATGCTTGACACATACAATTTTCAAACATTCAGCTGTCTGTAGACTTCCGAAACTTTCTACAAACCCACCCCAAACATATGCACCTTTTCTGAATTAGAATTATGCTTTCTGGCAACCATTCCAGTTCTGTCAGCCGGAAGTGGAAGCTCATGCAAGATTATTTTCTAGGTCTTGAAACACTCACTTCCCATAGAAGTTAATAATGATTGAGTCCTAACTTAAAGTCACATTTGGATTACAAAGAGATTTATGTTAAAGCTCTTCTTCCAGTAAGTAGGAAATGTGTTTCATTTGTAACTCATCGTAAAATCTCTGAATGATCATCAATAAATACTTGCATTTCCAATTCATTTTTGCACTATTAGGCGATGATATTAGCTAACAGTTAAATGATAAAAAGCTTTCTTAATACACCAGTACTCTCCACAGTTCTCCAGACAAATTTCTTTATTCTCGATGGATTCTTTTAATGCTAATTTTTTCAATTTGAAATCGTGCTCGGTGCATATGTAAGCCGTCTTATAAATCAAAGGACATTTCAAGTTTCAAATCTAATTAAGATTCAAAAGAATTCAAAATACTACCATCGATTTAATCTATTCATCCAAACTACATGGTATGAGTAGCTCAGACAGCTACATCAACTCTTCAAGGGGTTTTTGTTTGTCTTTGTCTGCAACGAGTACGGTTAGTCTTCTAGGGTGATTGCTCTCATTTGAAGACCCGCCAAATTTTTTTTTTTTTGTTATCCTTACAGAGAATTTCTGTTGTATGTTTATTCTGTTCGTGTATACCTCTGCATTATTTCTGGTAGGGAAAGGATTTTTATTTACGTAGTCGTTTCTAAAAATAAGTTCTATATCAACATGAGGGATTCAGTTTTCAGTTTCAAGGGTAGTTTGTACAATCATATTGAACGCATTAACCTACTGCTTTTATCATTATATGTGAACATTAAGTTTTCACACTTTAACTAAGCGGTGACTTTAACCGGAAATCAAGTTGCAGCAATCTCTCATTTTGACATTGGCTCCAGCATTTGTGCAAATTTATCTGGTGTTATTGTCGGAAGGTTTCGATTTCTCAACGGAATACTACTTTTTCAAGGTGTGTTGGGATCTTTCCAAGTGGACCAATAATTATGTGTAACAATATTCCTGTCCTCTTGCGAGTTAAAGGTATCTATTTACATTTCTCCACCTGTCATTTTCACTTTGTGGTCTGTCCAAGCGACAACTTCAAATATCTAAACGGTCTTATTTTTCATTATGGCCATATGTAGTCTTCAGACTTGGACAGGGTGATCTGTTTGGGATTTCAATTTTATTTAAATTTCCATTTCATTCTCCAAGGCAGCGTTTGGCTCGCGTATTTACCATTGGGTAACATGGTCAACTAAGACGTCACCACAAATCCTAGTTTGTCAGCTACTCTACTCTGACACGTCTATCATTTACGTAATTCTGTTAATTTACTTTCATCGTAATCCATTATTATTATTATTATTATTATTATTATTATCATTATTGTTATTATTATTATTGTTGTTGTTATTATTATTATTATCATCATCAATATTATTACTAATATCATTCATATTATTATTAATATTATTATTGTTATTGACATTATTATTGTTGTTATTATTATTATTACTATTATCATTATTATCGATAGTCATTAATTCATTGCAGATGACTACTTGTTATCGCAAAAAATTATGTGATGTCGGTTCTCCTCGAATCTCCAGACTATTTCTCAGTTCCGTAGCAGATCCCACCAACTTCAGGTCTTAAATGCCTTCATTTTTTCCTGAATTTCGAATCCTACCAATCTCAAAGTTAGTGCCCAGTACAGTTCAATGCGTACAAACTATTATGAGCAGTACCCAAGCATCCTGTTCTACAATTTTTCAAGTTGTAAGGTGATGTCCCGGTATTTTTCTAGCTTTTCAGTTCATTTCATCGTCATGTTGTGATTCTTTAATATCCGGTGTGTCAACCTATTCATGTTTTCAAATATTGTATCAGGTCATTGCAAGGTTTCAAAGATTGGTTTAGAACTGAATAGTATCTTGTTGTTGTTGCTGTAGCTGTTGTTTTTGTTGTTGTTGTAGTTAATTTTCGTTTTTTTAATGGTTGAATAAATGTCGTTTGCGCAAATCCAAAGGTATCCCTGCGTCTACACAGTTATGCTTGTTTCTGTATTTACTTGGAACCAACTCGTTGCATTCATTTATGCAGTGATTCATAGTGTCATATTTTTCACAAGTGCAACAGTTAATGTTTTCTGGGTTTTATCTAGTATCGTGTTTATTCAATTGGGACTCTCATGTCTAACAATGTTCATGAATGTCCGTTGCTGATGACATCTGGCTGCAAGATATTTGTCAAACTACCTCTTGTACACGTTTCCACGGCGTACGTAGATGCTACCAAATCCGCAGAACACACATCCTCCGATATTTGTTCGATTCGGTAAAAGTTCAAAACATTGTTCACATTTACTCAGAATATCATGGTTCAATGAAAGCAACCAAGCAAAAAGTCGGAATCAAGATTGCTACACTAGGAACTTTTCGTGCTCCAACTGATACCAACGGATTTTTTTAATGTCAGTTAGTTTGACACAACATCATTGCAATATAGAGTGAAAACATGACTTACTTTTATAGAAAATTGTCTGTGAAACTAGCTCGTCGAACATTAAGCTAGACAAGATGCTCAAGCTTTTGCTGGCAATAACCTATTCTGGGCAGCATAATTAGGGTCACCAGTGAGCATCAAACCCATAGTACCCGCAAATCTTCTGCTGGACTTGCAAGCTATAAATCACGCTACATAGAACGCAATACGATATGTCCAAGTGTTCACCAAGTTTATTTTAGTACAGCAACAAATAGTGTATCTCCAGTATTCTTGATTAACCGAAGGATAGTTTTCGAAAGATTTTGTAAGGAATCCGTTTGCAGTATGATTCAAGTCTGGATCAGTTAAATACCTTTTCATAACTCATATGAGCAAGTATAGAACAATATATATAAGCACAAAATATAATATAGATTGTTTATGTAAACAACATCTATTTGAACATATATATTTATATATATATATATATATATATATATATATATATATATATATATATATATATATATATATGGATTTGAGTTTTCTGAAATAACATGTTTAAATTTCTGACCAGCATGAGCTTCCTCAGGCGTTTGTGTAGCAAATCCTCATCTTACTATATCTCCAGCTCTACTATAAAGAACTAGACATTTAAAGTTGAATGTATCGGGCACTCTATGAAATAAACTCATCAATACATCGGATATTTCATTATATTATATTATACCATGTTATATTCCATCCCCGATTTGTACTGTGTGATAAATATATATATATATATATATATATATATATATATATATATATATATATATATATATATATATAATGATATATTTTAGCATATATTTGAGTGCCTATATATACTTATGTACGTATAAATATATATGCATATACATTCATATATATATATATATATATATATATATATATATATATATATATATATATATATATATATATATATATGTATATGTATATATGTATATATGTGTGTGTGTGTGTGTGTGTGCGCGCGCGCGTTGTGCGTGTGTTTCAAAGTCCAGGATTCATATTACAGAATATCCAAACTAAACTGGTTGCACGCTGACACTGGTTGTTTGATGTGAAATCAATACAACTGGTCCGATGTCGGTGAACCACCGTGAATCAGTTACGACTGTTATGTCAATAGGCTAAGCGTGTGCATGTATTCATCTCAGCTATTCCCGTTGCTGGTCATGTTGCAAGAATATCGCCCCGATGAGAAATATCACTGACAGAACTGCATTTTATTAAGACAGGTTATGTATTATGGATATTAGGTCCGTAATATTGGCCGGCCTATTCTGCACGTGTTTTCTCACTTGTCAGGAAAAACTAAAAATGAGTTTTAGGCGTGTACATACATATATGTATATACGTACACCAGCGAACACATGTGCATACATTTTATTCATTAACTTACCGCTCCCCAAATACAGTATCTGTAGATATTTTTTTCCGAATAACGAAACTCTTTTTTTTTTAATTTTTTTTCATAAGAAATCTCATTTAAAAACTTTAGTATAAACATTTATCTGCTATGAATGGTTGGTTTCAAGATGAATTATTTTTATCAAGTATTTTTCATTGAATTATCAATTTTCATATCACGTAATTTCGTTCAAATTCGTTTCGTTTCGTTTGTAGACCTTTTGATTGAACCCAGCTGCACTAAATTGACGTCTATGTCTATCAAATTGTTCTGGTCATCGTAAAAAAGACATGATTATTTTATTTAGATGTATCACCCCTTGAATTAAAAAAAACTGTTTTTTATTTGAACTACACATGTAGTCTTCAGGACAAAGGCAATGTAATTCATCAAGAAAACATCTCAGTCTTCTAAATACGTTCAAAATAGATATGCCGATAGCATGTTTTTACACATATACAATTATGTCACTAATGGTATCATTATCAACGCTAGCAGCTTCTGCAGCCGTCATAGATTCACTACTGGACAAAGGCCTTTCCCATCTCTTTTCATGATGATGGTTATCGTGCTAATCTTTGTCATATTTTACCAGCAAATCACTTCCTCCCTGTCTCGTGTCTTGCCTTTTCTTACTGTGGTTAGTGTTCCATAAGAACCGGTCATTTTTTAACGCTGCAAGTTGTTATTTCTGTTTGCTAAGCGCCTGGTGATTGCATTCAGGAGGAAAATAGAGGACTTATCTGTGGACACCATTATCTAACCAATTGGTCGATCTCCATTTCTTTTTTTTTGCCTCAATATTCGTATGATATCCTCCACACTAAACTCTTGTATGGTCCATGTTCATTTATTTCAATGTATTGAAGGTATCTATAGCATTGTTTTTCCCATAATCTCTCAGCACATTTCCAAATTGTCACTTTATATATATATATATATATATATATATATATATATATATATATATATATATATATATATACATGTGTGTGTGTGTGTGTGTTTGTGTGTGTGTGTGTGTGTGTGTGTGTGTGTGTGTGTGTGTGATCGAGACGCTATCAAAAAGCACCCTGAAAGAAATATCCACCCTGGAATGTTCCATTGTAGCCTTTGAAGTAATCCATTCGTGAAGGTTCACAGTGATGTTACAAACATTCAATCCATGTAGTGTGCTCGAATCCACATAACTTTTCGATAAAACTCCATGTAAACATGAATATATGTATATAGGTAAGGAAGAGAAATAGAAATTTATCTGAATGACAACAGATACGGAAACCCTCATGCAAGCAAATCATCAAATGTCTTTATCGCGTCTGATCTGATAACAGGAATGTAATTGTAAGGTTTTAAAGCATTGGGAACAATAAAAGGAAATGGGATGCAAAAATGTCCATTGAGGGATGTAGCCCCAATGACAAAAGAGGTTCGACGCACATTCGACTTTATAAGTAATGGTATTGCCCCGGAATGACAATTCAGTGGTCTCTGTCTTTAGTAATGCCCGCAGAATTAACCCCTCTAGGACAAGTGAACCATTGGATGAAAGGAAAAGTATCAAAAGACTGTTCCACAGAAAGCAATTATAAACTTGTATACCAAAGGGATAGTAAGCGTTGAACTGCTCAATAGAACTTCATTTGACCTAAGACCTGCCAGTGGTAATTAAACATGGTACTGGCTCATACTCGTGAATGCATTTGGAATTTTGATGACTGCTGTTTGGAGGATATCCAAACTCAGTTCTCATGCAAATATAACAAAGAATCTCTACCCCAAGATCATGCATCATGTTCAAACTTGGCCCTTTGTTCTATAACCAATATATCAAAAAAGTGGACTAAAAATGTGTTGTTTGTGAGATAAGTGTGTTGCTTGTGTGAAAAATGCACGCATTCAATTTGCTAAACGTCGAAAGACTGTGCATATCAAAACTTGTCTACAGAAGCTCCATGAACAATAAACAATGTTTATTTAGATTACTGTATTTTTGATTTTTTAGACAATTTTTGAGTTTTTTTAAACAGTATTGCGAAAAAAAATCCTTTTCTGTACCTATTCATAAACATATATAGCTCTCAGATACGATTGAAAATATATGCAAAAAAAACTGTAACTCAGAAAATAACACATTTTTACCGTTAGCATAAAAGTTTGTGTTTTATTCAAGGTGGACCTATACTGTCTGGAAAATCTGTGAATAAATCGTCCATAGCTGATGGTTACATTTGTGGTTATACCATAATCAATATTTCAAATATGAAAACTAAAAAAAAAACTCCTACTATATCTTCATTACGTTTAAACTAATAACGTTCTAGGAATTGAAGGAAATATATAAATTGTTTTGATGGTCTACGTTAATATTTTATACATGTTTCTTGGTACCTTCAAAAAAGTCTACTAATAAGTCTGGGAAACACTTGCTGACATTAACATGTCATGGCTATTTTGATGCTAGCAGGTAAGGATATTGATTGCACGGATATATCAATAACGAGCACACATCTGTACTAACGTTCAGATGTATGAGAATTTTGTACAAATAAGTCAAATGACCTTCATGTACAATACATAACAGAAGAAACCTGAGAATACTTCTATAAAAAGGTAGCTTCTTTGAAAAAGAAGAGACCCAATAGAAAAGTAGACTTTTAAGAGTTTCAATCATGAAACAAAGAATGAAATAGACTACATCTCAACGAATAAAAGCTACACCATAAAAGACAGTCCTAAATCGAGTGAATGTAGGGAGAGACCATAGAATGGTAAAATGTAAATAACAAGTGAATCTCAACGATGAACGCATACAATGCTCCATACCAAACTGCAGTCAACAAACGTACCAAAAGAGCTAATTCGATCTTCAAAGCTAGACACCAACCAAAACAAACTCAATAAAAAAAATAACAGCATATTTAATGGAAGGGGCAACTATATTAATACCAAAAAAGTACACAAACAATTAATAGTATCACAAAGGAAACTAGCCATCTTTTGGGGAAAAAAACAGACGCTTCAAGCCACCGAAAACAACAAGAGGGAAAACTTAAGAGAATGAAAAGAAAGGAAAAGACAGACATTATAAAGCAACAATCATCGAATCATCTTTAGAGAAAAGCCAAGGCTTCAAATCTATAAACCAAGGTCTCAAGTCAGAACAGAATCAAATAACTAGCATACTCGAAAAAGGAAACTTAATAACAGACAGTCACAGGATTGTCGATATGTCCAAGAGTTCCAGTTGAAAATTACCTTAATTTAATTTTTCAATATTAGTTATAATTGATCGAAGCCATACTAGAATCTTATTCTTGCTGGTTATTTTTTTTGGTTGTTTGTTTTTTTTTAATTTTATTACCCGAACTGAGATTACAAAACAACGTACTGGTTATCCAAAACGCGAGCAATCAGTTTGAGGATTTCTGAAAAGTAACCCAATGGGAGTTGCAGCAAGCGATTAATTAGGTAAACAAAGACCAGATAATATCACCATCAATCTACTCAAAATAGCTGGTAAGATCATCACTCCGAACTGGCCATTCTATAAGTCCTTGAAAATACGACCACTATCATTATAATGCTTTTATTGAAAAAGAAAGACCTCAGCTACTCCAAAGCTATAAGCCAAATTAACTGCGTCTACAAACTTTTCATAAAAATCAGCACGAATCGAATCAGAAAAGCACTGAAAACCAAGCACTGGAGCAAACTGTCTTTGAAAGAAGCCACTCGATTATGGACAACCTGGGTTTGATAAATCAGCTAGAATAGAAAGCAGCAGAATACAAAATGCCAATTGCGGTAGCAATTTTAGACTCCCAAAGGACTAGACTCTGTGGAAATCCTCAGGGTCATGAGAGCCATCACTTTACAAGATCTAGATCCCGAATACATGTACACATACACAGTCACTGCTGCTCCTGTATCAGGCTACATAAAGACGCCGAGTCCTTCAAGCTATAAAAAAAGGGTAAAACAAGGTGATACCAGTTCACCCTGAACTCATCACAACCTGTCTCGAAATGATCTTTAGGAAACTAGACTGGGGGAAAAGAGGGATCAAAATAGATTGCTAATAGCTGGGCTATCTCAGAGTTGCAGACGCCTTTTTCACACAGAAAATACACGACCTCTAACTAAAATTAGATGAAGAAAACAAAACAAAGACAGCATACATATGAACTCTAGCAGAACAAAAATCATGATCAACAATCACGTCGGAAATTGGAAAGAATGATCAAAATCGAAGACACAAAACCGAAGAAAGTAGACTACTACATTTAATCACGACAAAAAAATCTTCATGGAACCATACAAAGAAGATGGAATCAAGCCAAAATCATCCTGAGATGGCAATTCTTCGGCAGAGCCCGCTCAAACTTCAAAAACAAAACTTTCATTTTAATTCTAAAAAGAAAGGTATATAACTAATGAATCCTCCCGATAGTCATTTATGGGGATAAAACACTGGATATTACGAAGAGGAATACCCACAAATTGAGAACCATACATCTTAAACATGAAAGAATCATGCTCAACCATACATGGAGAGATCGTAAGACTGCACACTATATCTAGGAGCAAAAAAGAAGTCTGGAATATAAAAAAATCGATTACAAAAATCAAGTGGCAATCGGCTGGTCATGTTGTAACATGGATCCCAAGATATAATATGTACATTCTGAGGCCGGCAGAATACTATATTGAGAAAAAAAATGAACAAATTCAGAGAATATTGGCTCCTTGACACCAACGAAACCTTGGGAAAGTCTATATCAAACAACAGACATTAAAAGACCGATTGTAACGATTTTGCTTCGTTTTTGTGATGATGTAAACCTTGATGCATTATATATATATATATATATATATATATATATATATATATATATATATATATATATGTATATGCATTTGTATATGTATATGTATATGTATGTATGTATAATTTAAAGATCAACACAAACTGTAAACCTTCCTAAATCGAAGTGGTAAATACAACTTGAAACGTATGTATATTCACAATCCATTGGCTCAATACTACTACAGATAACACTAAAACAAGACCTGCAATCATGGGAGTGCCTAAGTACGAACATCATACAAATTTACACCCAAACTCTAGAAAAGTAACAGGAATAAGATTCCAATAATGCTTTAAATAATTATAACTAATATTGAAAATTGAATTAGGGTGGATTTTCCCTACCAGAGAGCGACAGTAATGCTTTGACCTACGACTCTGACCGTCAGGTTAGGTTTATAAGCCTTATAATCTTATGAGCCTCCCTTCAAATCATCACACTGACACATAATATACCCCCTATGAGAAGAAATACGGAGAAACATTATGTCTATTTATTTTCAGAAAGGAAACTGTTGTTTAATCAATCCTGACAGGGCGTCCTTCCTCCATGTCGAATGCATTGAGCACAAAAAGTGATTTTTTCCCTAGTTCTTTTTTTTTAAGTAATAACCACACACACACACACACACACACACAATATATATATATATATATATATATATATATATATATATATATATATATATATATATATACTGTGTACTTTAGAGAGTGAGACAGACTCGGGAGTGAAGTTTTTGGTGGTAAGGTTTATTAATCCTTATATGTCAATAGTCCATACATGTTTCGGGATTTCTCCCATCATCAGTGGTTTGCGTTGTGTGAGTGGGAATTAAAATGTACCATGTGGAACCAGAGTCCACTGCCAGGGGCTATGCATTGAGGGTAAGTTTTGTTGTCAGGGCTACAAGAGGCCTCCTGCTGAATGTAAGAATGACCAGCAGGTATTGGGATTTTGGTAAAGCAGCAGCAGTTGGTCTTGGGGAGGGCAGAGTGTGTCAAGGTAGGGGGTAGTGTTGTGGAGGTGGATTTCTGGTATGTTTGGGATAGTGTGGAAGGAGGGGTGGTGGGGTCAAGGAGCTACATAGGTATCAACCTTAAAAGTTACTGAAAATGTTTTTGCTATGATTTGGACAGGGGTTATAACAGGCTAAGGTGAAGTTTTTCCTAGGGTCTAGGTGACTTTGAAGCTTCCATTATTGAATGTGTCTAAGATGTGGGTGTGAGGATACTAATGGTAGGAATTGTGTGTATTAGTGTTCTGTGTGGTGTGGGTTGTTCAGTTCAGTATTTAATCCATTAGGATATAGGGTTTTAAGTTTGTTGATCCACATGTCTTCGTGTTTTTCTAGAACTTTAGTTATGTCAATTGGAGTAGTTTTTTTCTATTTTTTCTATGATAGTGAAGCTAGCGTCAGTGGCAAAATTGTGGTCAGGTGTGCGAAAGTGTAGCTCTACAGGAAGTGGGCTACGATTATTTTTTGACTTAATCCTATGTCTATAATTGTTGAGTCTAATATTAAATTGCCACTCGGACTTGCTTACGTACTGTAACTTACATCTATTGCACTCTAGAAGGTATATAATGTTCTTACTGCGGCAGTTGCTATTGTGATATATGTGGTAACTCTCTTTTGTGGTGGTGCTTGTGAATGTGTTGGTGTACTTGAGGTGGTTGCAACATAGACTGTTTCTTATGTTGCAAGGTGTGCAGAATTTAATTGTTCTAGGTGTATTTTTGTGTACGACTTTATTGTTAGCGATATTATTGCTACTAATCATGTCTCTGATGTTTTGGGGTCTGCGGTAGGAGATAACACATGGGTCTGTGAATGTTTCTTTTAGATCTGTTTTGATCGTGAGAATGTTCCATCTATTATTGATGATGTGTGCTAAGGGTGGGAGTGTTGTTGAAGGTTGTTATAAGGGGTATGCGGTTGGGTTTGTTATTATGGGACCGTAAAATATATATATATATATATATATATATATATATATATATATATATATATATATATATACTAGTTAATCACCATTGAACAAATTGAGTGATATATTTGAATTTCTCATGAGGAATTTAAAAGATTTTTTTCATAAATAAAACTGTTTGAAGATTCCATTTTCAAATGATCGCTGGAAGAAATTCTATCAGTAAAATTGTTGCCCTAAATTGAGAATGGGTATTTCGACGATCAGAGATCTTTATGTTCTTTGTATAAGTATAAACTTCTAACTAAGGTGAAAATGATATTCTAGTAAGGTTACCAGAACGTTTTCTCTATCTTAGTGTTGAAATCAAATTGTTTAGATAAGAGATATCAATCACATGCTGTAATCCTCTCCGCGCCCTTGTGATGACTTCCTATATTTTTGCCTGATGGTCTTTTTGTGGACATAAAGCCCCGTTTCTGCCTTTAGATGAGCGATTAACTGATTGAGTTTTGCAACTATGCTCTGATGACCGCCCACTTATCACGATCGGACATTTTCTTAAGTTTACTACTTCTATTCCTGTCTTGATAATTACATGGATCACAAAAAAACATCAGTAATGCTTGACTTCGATCAAGTTTCTCAGCTGTTACACAGGAGATAGATTATGATTCTAATGTTCAACAATCTGACCATGTTCGAGAACAGACACTCTTTTTTTTTTTTGCCAATACGGTATTCATTTGACACTGTTCCGATCAACAACAGAAATTGATGAATCGAGAGTTGAATCTTTTATATCACATCAATATTTAATGACATTAATGTTTAGTCAAGAAGGAAAATTTCAATAACGAAGATCCCGTCCATGTTCAGTATCATCATCAGCATCATCATCATCATCATCATCATCATCATCATTAGCATCGTCCTTTCAGCCTCTGTCGTTGGACATAAACCATCCCAAAGATTCGCTGGATCTCTCGATCATTGGTGTGGGGGAGCCAATCCAGTTGGTCCAATTATCTCTTATTTCACCAGCCATAATTTTGAATGTAATTCCTAGTGATTAACACTGGGAACAGTGGTGTCGATGGGGATGTCTGAAATCCTTGCAAAATGACCAGTTCATTGCCATTCCAGTATTTTAATTGTTCCTATAATATCGCTGGCTACAATGCCTTCTTTTGTATACTGCAGTATTTTGAGATCCCTCCATGAAATGACGAGCATGATTCTCTTCTAAGAGCATTTCATGTTTCCGAGTGTGAGGGTCAATCTTATGGTTGAATTCCATGTTTCAGCTGTGATTTAATGAAGATGCATCGGATTTATATCCTTTTACTTTTTCAGGATTGATTGGATTTTGTTTTGTTTATAACATGGAGCTTGCCCTACCGAGAGCTTGTCAAATTACAGTGACTCTTCGCTTGGTTCCTTCTTCTTTTGTTAATCTCGTAGAAATTTATTATCCTAGGTAGATATAATGGTGTATCTTTCCTAGTACTGCATTCTCTATTCTGATTGTTGTGTCTATGTTCTTCTCTGTTACATATGACTTTTGTTTTATTGAAGTTCATGTAAAAAACAGCTATTTTGTTTTCTTCGAATTAGTTCGTTTAACAATCTTTGGAGGTCATGAAAATTCTCGGCAGAACTTTTCACTATTTGACTGTATCTGTAAAATTACCAACTTAAAGATTGCAAATGGTAATTAATTCATTCTTGTTATTAACAAAAGAATAAAGAGAGCCACTTGAATAATTGGATATGTAAACATATATATATAAAGTGAGAGATAAGATGAAATATATATATATGGATAGAAGAGCGATGTTTTTTAAAAAGCAAGAAGAATGGAAGGGTTACAGGACCAGCAACCTACTTGAGATTCATAGCAAACCAAAACAAGACCATCTTGGATGAAAATATCATTAATTCTATCTCCAAATATACATGAATAAAACTTTTTTCGAACTTTTCGTCAATTTCCTCCTCCTCCAAGTTGTAAATATTTTATATAGCATACACTGCAAGAGCACACAAGAATTCATTAACGCATACACACACATAAACCAACACAGCCACACAAACACACACACACATACATACATGTATGTGTATGTGTGTGTGCGTGTGAAGTGTGAAAGGCAAAAAAATTGATGGAAGGATAAAAAAAAGTATCAGTTATATATATATATATATATATATATATATATATATATATATATATATATATATATATATATATATATATATATATATAATGAGAGTTGGGAATCTATACATATGTATACATTTGGAAGAACACGATGCGAATCATTATGTGCAAGCACACTTTTGCATTAATATCTACCCCTTCTCTATTTAAATGCATATACTTATATAATGCAATAAACATGTAGACATGAGCACAAATGTGTGTTAGTTCGCCGATCGAGTTCAGCCCCCGAAGATGTCCTGCTTGCTAATATGGTGTGTGTTTCTCATCACGAAATCCAAGTCTGGATAAAGCAGGAAAGTAAATGACATGAGGCCGGAACGGTCAAGCCTGAAATGCAAATGGTGGGTGGCTCACAGAACCTAAAACCTACTTGGAATTCATGACTTGAATCCAAATGAGACCAGCCTGGATGAAAATTCCATAACTTTTATCTTCAGAGATACGAAAAAAAAAATCTTGTCTGGAACTTTTCGTTAGTTCTTTCCTCTTTCGAGTTCCTCTAATTCGTTCCGACGGTGAGGTGTGAAAAATATATATCTTCTAAGTTCTTCACTTTTATTTTTTCTTTCATAAGTTTCCTTTTTTTTTTCCAATATTATTTTTACTCTCACTGTCCTGTGCTGTGATTTCCATATTCCAACAGACGAGAAAGTCTACTTTTCTGAAAATCCAAGTTGAAGTTTTAATTTGGTCAAATTACCCTCTGACTTTGGGTTAACTTAGTTTCCTCCCTAAAAAAAGAACAACCCCTTCCCAAAGTTCGATGAATGAACTCATCATAATTTTTAAGTCACATTGCGTTAGACAAAACACATACATGATATTAATATTCCCTACCATGATTTGAAATCTACATCATGTGACTGAAACGTGGTTCTCTTACTAACTGAGCTAAACTGATAAGTATTATGTATCCACAAATGTTTTGCTATATATACTATATATAAGTTTCAGTAATCAACTTCAGTGGGAAAAGCAAGAAGATTGGAGCTTGACGTCGCAGTAAGCAGGTTTCTATTCATATTTTTAATGTTTTCTGTGATGCTGTTATTATTGATGTCGTCGGTGTTCATTTCTTTTCCATCATACCTCTTTTACCTATCTTCATTCTCTCTACATTCCAACTTCCTTCTTATTTTCCTCCTCTTTCTTCCCCTTCCCTTACAAGCCCCTTATATCGTATGCACTTACAGCATTTTCATTCTTTTCTTCGACCACACTTTTTTTAATTCTTTTCAATCCTTTTTTTTATATCTTTCCACCGATATTCTCCTTTTTATCAGCCTTCTCCTTCAATCTCATTCTTTTTTCTTCCGGTGCTTTCCTTCGTCATTGTGTTTTGTTATGTTTTGTTTTTTTTTTTGTTTTTTTCAGGCATTGATATTCTTCTTCTCACACTCTATTTTTCAAACTTTTTTGTTTAAAATCTGGTTCCTCTCCGCCGCATTCTTTCTTCTAGGCTCTGTCCTCAATCATATTTCCCTTGATGCAACTGTCCTGTTATTGCTTTCCTTTTCTTTTTTTCCTTTTTTTTTGTTTTTGTTTTCTTCTCTGGTCCCTTTTTTTCCCATCAAAACGATCAATAATTGAGCGTCTAATATTTTTCTTTTTTTTTCACTTATCATTCTTTACACCAACTCCCTTCGTCAATCCCTTTGTGACCTTTAATCTCCATTCTGGTCTTCCTCTCTCGCACCCATCTCCTTTTCTTCCTTGTTGCAACTCGATGGCAAGATATCACTGCACCACAATCATTGAACTCTGCCACCAAGATCTCTCAACCTTGTATAACTTTTTCATCTTTCTAATACGCCCACACTCTCCTCTCTCTCTCTTGCTCTCTCTCTCTCTATCCTCCTGTCACACCCATGTACAATCATACGCATGCGCAGAACATGAATCCGTTACAATGCCCTTTTGTATTCACATCAATGCATGCGTACTTTGTTGGTCCCATTCACACATACTTATCTAAATCTTCACTCGAACAAATAACTACATCGTTTTGGTGAATGTATATATATATATATATATATATATATATATATATATATATATATATATATATATATACTGCCACTTCAATGTGAGAGTTTTTGCGCCAATATTATGTCCATGTCCCTCAATGTTTGCATACAGACAAGATTTTTCCTCATTTCGCCCTGTCTTTGTCACCTTCGTCAGGTATTGAACTGCTTTTCGCAGTCTATTTGTACCTGGAGATATTCAGTCAGATATTTAGATTCCAAAATTTCTTTTGTGGCTGCTCAGTCTATCTATACTTTCTTCTCTGTATTTCTCCTTTTTTTTTATCTCTGTCTCTCTCTTTATATATGCCCCTCAATGTCCCTTCCCCTTTCTCTTTACCTACCCCTTTCCCATATCCCTGCTTTTGTAATCTTCTGATTCCGTCTTTGATAGACTAGCATTCGAAGTAATCTCTCCAAGACTGTTATATTGAGTAGATTTCAGCTTATTTCAACACAATATCAAGACGAAATAGGAATTGGAAGACAGAGTAATGTGATGAAGATTTACCTGGTATCATAATTAATATTCAAGACCCCCAGTGCTCACATGGGCTCAAACAGTGACCATGTGTGCAGTTCATGTCTCAAACACCAGGTATCCATTTTCGCGCTTATTGTTTGAAGGGTCAAAGGTTATGTGGACTCTGCGCGTTCTGATAGAAAGTACAAAATGATAAAGAAATTAAATATGAAATGATAGAAATACACATCTCCAAAGTCTAACTACTTTAAAACATTATGTATATCCTTCATGGAATTCAGAGTGTTTTACGTGAATTCTACATGCTAGCCATAATCTGGGAAAGCTATAAAACACTGAAACCACGCGGTACAGTCAAAATCCACAGTAAAATTTTAGAAAAGATACGTATGGAACATAAGTATGATTCCATAAGACTATTATTCATTTTAATGGGTCTGCGAGATTCAATATTGATTCCTGAAATGATTTGATCTCCATTAGAAAGAATATAAATTTTGCTGATGTGTGTTGAAGATAACCATTGCATGAATTTTCAAATTCTTCTAGATTGGTTACCTTCCAAAGCTTGAGAATCAAGACTGTCCAGTGCTTATCCAACCTGCCTTGTGAAGATTGAACATCTTAATTCAAATTTCCAAATATGCAAGCCCAACTAAAACCTTAAAGCAATTCTTATTTCATTTTAGATTGTATTTTAGTTCATCTTGCATAATGTCTAAGAGGGCAATTTTAAGAGTAAACAGATCCCAGACACCTGGGGGATATAAATTAAACAGCTTTCTAAATTGAAAATTATCAGATTGATGCAAACGTTTCAGACACTTCTTCAATCATCACAATCTTTTTCATCGTCATCAGCCCTTTAGTACTCTGGATCGATTTGAAGTTGGATAATATTTTCAAATATAAACCTCAAGCGAAAGCAGAAAATTACAGTTGCCTTGGACTAAATAAAGGAGATATATCATCATCGGCATACATTTCAATTGTTCTTTACACAAAAATCTTTTTTCGATACGAATGTTTGATTCAGCCATCAAAAAATGACCTCCCTTTTCATGGCATTATGCAATCTTATCGATATACTGTGTATGCTATCATAAGAAAACGATTCCGATGTTAATTCTATGATTTCAATGTTTTTTTCTAATATCATGAATTTGATGGATACTCGTTATAAGTTGATATTGGAAGTGTTACTCTTTTACAATCATGATTTTTCTCTTCGTTCATCAAGGAGACAGGGATTGATTCTAAGCACCAAATAATATGTGTTTTTGAATGTCCATCTGAAATCTTACATTCGGAAATTCCTCCTGGGGCTTGTAAATGACGTAACACAACCGACAGATTTCACGAGCAGTCACGTCTTAATTCAATTTCAAAGAAACTTTCAAGAGCCCTCTATCACTGTGAAAGAGATATCCAGCACTATTTCCCAAATAAACCCAGACGAATAACATTAACTACTCAAGAATTACCTGAACAGATACGGAACAGAACAAAGACCACATGTTTAGGAAAGGACGCTGCAAATAGAAATCATAGATTGCGTGGTTTGGGTGCAGTCAAATCAAACTTTGGAATAAGACGTAAAGGAACCTTTTTCACTCGAAGAGACAATAGCATCTGTTGAAAGAAATCATCTTGACTATCCCTATTTTTCGTATTTGATGTCTTTATAGTCTCTCTTGTTTGAATTAATTATTCATATATGCATAGAAAGAGAATGATATATATATATATATATATATATATATATATATATATATATATATATATATATATATATATATATATATATGGGGAGAGAGGAAGAGAGAAATAGAGTGAGTGGGGAGATTTTATGTCCAACAGAATGTGATACATCTTAGCATTATATATTAAGAAGGATATTTCGTTCGATACCAAGTCCCCTAAATTTATAGATACTCCATTAATAATAAACATCAGAATATACATATGATAAACGAAATTGTTTGGTCTTGTACGGCACAAGGTAAAGTAGCAATAAATGAGATTATGAGAGATATGTTACGCATAGTGTGGAGGACCTGTCTGTTACATTGAAATATGATAAACTTACACTAAGTTCAAATTTATGAGTATTCTCTTCATAAGTGCCTTTTAATATTTGACCATAATTGGCGAAATCATCTGCTCAACGACTACTCAACGACCATGCACAGTACAAAGTCGACATTCTTCAGATAAGTTAAGCAATGAACAAAGAAGTGACGATGTTTTCGGATCTGCTGTTCCGAGGAAATGTGATGAAAATAGATAAGACTTTAAACATCATAGACCTCTCTTCCGTACCCTTGAATCATTTCTCTCGAGTCCAGCTCTTTAGAACGAATAAATAATTTGATGTATTTGTAAAATATCATAATTGGCAATAATGAATGGATTTGAGGGATGGAAAATTATTTTACATGAAAATCAAGAGAGGCAACTTCAAATTATTGATATAATAATTATTGTCAACCCTTTCCAAACATATACCTTTGCAGTTAGTTCGCCCTTAGTAATGATAATTTTGAAATCTAAACAATTTTATGTATCTTTAAATTATACATATTTCTATGGAAATACTCTTGATACAGTAACTTGTTTTCTTCTTACAATATATTGTTTTAAACAGCAATATCACTAAGCTGAAAGATATCAATTGATGTTTACGATTCGACAATAAAAACTCACAGGAGCATTAGATAAAGTCACACATACACACACACACGTATATATGAGTGTGTGTATGAGAGCAACTGTGCATATGTGTGTGTGTGTTTGTGTGTGTGTGTGCGTGTGTGTGTTATTTTGAATGCAGTTTCCATGTTTGTTTGTATTTCATATATATCGAGTAGATTAAAATTTGTTTTCCGGCTGTGTCTTCTTTCTTTTGTTTTTTACTGCTCATTCATCTTCGAAAAATGGACTGATGAACCCTAAAAGAAATAAAGACTGTTTCCACGAAGTACTTTAATTCAAAACGTCTTGTTATGCATCGTTTCAGCCAATTTGAGATCAATTACAAATAAACTGAATCAATATTTTTGTATCATATTGTTGGACATAAGACTTTTACTAATCCAATGAGCATCAACACTATCATTATTTTTGCTAAATTTCAAAAACGTTTTTGTTTGAATCCTTCCCGTTGGACCATTGTTGGATCAATTAGCCAATCACTGTCCTCTCTACCACGAGTTTTGACTCATCTTGCCAACTAAGGAGTCGTGAAAATGAAGCAATTGGGGCGGAAAATTCTGTGACCAAAATATGAACGATGCAGATTCACAATGCAGGTTTGTTGTTGATATTCTCCTTTCATCATCCCTGCTTCAGGCTAATTTAAACTCATCATTGTTTCCTTCTCGAATCTTTGTCTAATACTCTTCCACGTGCTGGTTTTGTCTTAGTTTTTGTTTTTTCAAGCTATTCTTGTGATTTGAATAGGCTATTAAAATTAATATAGTTTTTCCCGAATTATAGTTATATCTTGAAATGCAGTTCCCATCTTATTCACGGCACCGGATTTGAATTATGTTGAATAGCAACAACTACGTTAAGTACCTTTTCTATATTCAATTCATGAGTTTCTTGATGCTTTAATCATCTCGTATTCATGTTGAAATGTTATTTCAAGTTGGCTATTTAGAGTAGAAAATGGTGTAAATAATGATCTCCTTTAAATCAAAGTCATTTGAGTTTGTTTTATTGAGAAAGAACAACTTCCGACAATAGGTCCCCTTCATAAATAATTGTATCTTTTGACAGATCACATGGTGAGTTGAGATACTTATTCAGAGATTTGAATTTTTCAAGGGGAAATGGCCTCAAATAGCCTTTCCTGCTTCGGGGGCTGTGAAAATCTTTGGTTTTCATTGCCTATCCAAAGGCACATGCCCCCGGCTGACTTTTGAAGGATATGACATCTGTTATCATTATTTGAGAGCGTCGCAGTTCATCTCCATAATATCAGTCTTGTCATTTTTGGTAAAGTATATATTTTCTCGCTTTAAAAGTTTCGAACTGGCTGTGCATTTCCCATAGATGCATATCTTTTTCTCAGAGTAATCTTGAGAATAACTTCAATAAGAAATTACAGCCTCAACTCTGCATAAGACCTTACAAGCACCTACCCATTTAGATGCGTGAAAAGCAAGAAGCCTGTTTTTTTCGCGTCAATCCGTAAACTATGGTGAACATGATTAATTTTCACAGAATGTTACTCATTGTATTTATTTCTTCCACCCTTCTCTCTCTCTCCCCCCTCTCTCCCTCTCTCTCTCTAACACGCACACACACACACACACACACACACACACACACACATCTCTTCTGCACTATGTCCAAAATCGAAAATGTTGCTGCCACTATGTTTTTGTATTCTCGACCGCCGTGTTTTTCAGTACCGGGAATAAACAGCTCTAAACTAACGTCATACGATGGTGTTTGATATTTCATCTTATCTGAAACTGTTGCCACCCATATTTTCTTGTAACTGATTATCGCAAAATAGTAAGATAATGGTCAAATGGCAAGGCAGTTGATTCAGGTGTAGACAGTTGATGGCATTTGATATAATTCTTGGCCTTCTCCTTCATCCATGGGTTTGTTGTCGAGCTTGTGGGGAAGTTGACGGTGCAACACTCAGAATGAGTGAACAGTACACCCTCAGTTCCAAACAAATTGCCCCTCACTCTCTTTCTCACACACAGAGGGGTTTCTCTCCTTTTTCTCACTAGGAACTATGATATGATTTTTTGAGTCTCAAATGAGACTAAAAATCTATTGTGCTTTGATATTTTTCACTGTTGTATTGCAGTGTGAGCCTTTGGAAGTAAATAAAACAAATAAAATACACGAGTAAAGGATGTTGTTTTTTGTTGCTTTGCTTAGCACGCCTCTATGGATCCATTTGCAACAATATTCTAACATTGAATGCATGAATACTCATGCATATACTCAAAACCTTGCACCTAAGCCCACTGGCATTCAAGCGTGTGCATGACAGTGTTTATATGTTTTAGAGGATTTTTTTTATGACCAGTCTATGTTGGTGTGTAATTTCTCAATCTCCTTATATATATATATATATATATATATATATATATATATATATATATATATATATATATATATATATATTTATACGTCCATAGTGTATGTGTGTATGTGTGTGTGTGTGTGTTCACGCGTTAGTATGTGCCTATATGTATGCATTTGCATATCTATACGTGTGAATATCTGTTTCTGATAGAAGCATCGACATACAATTGCAAATTGGTGGAGTGACATATTTCCACCTCAATAGATAAATAATTTCATGTTTAAACAAGGATTATTCTTTTAGCATTCAGATCAAATCTATACGCAGTAGAATCCATGTGTACACGTATAAACATGAATATAAAACGTAGCAGTGGCTACCAAGCCACAAAAAAACGATATCGTTTGGCGATAGAGAAGGATCTGATTTGGAGATATAAGACAATATGATTGTGTGATATGAAATGATATGATTTGCCGATAAGAAACTTTTTGATTAAGTGATATGAAACAATATGATCTGGTGATATGAAACGATTTTACACAGTGATATGGAATGACATTATTTGATGATATGATACGATATAATTTGATGATATTAAACAATATCATTTAGTGATATGAAACAAGATTTTTGGCTCTATAGAAAATATGATTTTTGTGATATGAAACGATATGATTCAGTGATATGAAACTTTGATAGTCAGCTACATCTATTCTACTCCTGTAACCCCTTTCACACTGCTATCGAAAAACATATTCAACTCACACAACAAATTATGTGCGAAAATTGAAAAAAAATTGAGTTTTAGACACAAAAGATTTATCACACATATTGAGGTCGTTATTGACCACAGCCTCATTGGCATGTTTTCAATAATATTGTCAATAGTAAAAAGGTAAATTTTGCTACGATAACATGTCTTGTTCAATAAGTTTTCATAAAAGAAAGTGAGTGCGCTTCCATTCACCCAGAATCATTTACATATACTCATATATAAGTGTGGTTGTGTGCGCACGTGTGTGTGTGTATCCATACAATGACAATAGGATTTATGTTTGTCGGTTTAATTATATGACTATAACACAACAAAAACAACATATCATGTGCAAGTTTATTTATGTTGGTGAATATTCTATTTGTTGCTGATAGTTACTTATATAATGATTACTGATATTTTCGTTATTTTTTTCATTTCATCAAACTTTCTCCGTGAAGTTTATTTATATATCTCTTTTGAAATCCATAGCATATTCACTGATTGGTTCGACTTCTTTGAACCTAAATTCTGATTTTTATCCTTTATTTTAAAACCTTAACTTCACACAAGACAGCCGTAGAGCCTCTTCTTGCAAAACAGATCTTTAATATTTGATTTATGACAAATTACTGGGATTATGATTAACACCCAGGCGTCAAATCTAACACGATTATTAATGGTGATAACAACTTTGTTAAGCTATCGATTTGAGGGTATCAACACACGTGAATTAATGTAATACAAATAAGAAATCTCTACTGTGTATGGTAGCAACTATTATTCAGTGCATTTGATAGACCAGAAGGTACAGACAGATTGGACAAAAAACACTTTTCCTTTTAGCAGCTTTAGTTATCGACTCCACCTGTGTAAACTTATCATGTCCTCTGCGTTAGAAAAGCAGGGAAGAGAGCAAATCTTCAAGATTTAACTTAATTTCAGCATTGCATTCCTATTGACCTGAAATGGAATCAGCCCTAATGTTTCCGTCTTAGGTCATGCCATGTGACTGGATGTTCCTAAACCATGTGATACTAATTGTCCCCGTCCTTGAGCAGCAATCATTACAACCTTGAAAATGATGGCAACAATATTTCTCTGTTCATTTTCATTTTCTGAGAACAATTTATGAGGACAATATTTCATTGCATTTGTGAAATGTTGCTTGTTGTTATTTCCTAATTATCATTTTCATTTCAGTTTTTATCTTCTGCTTGTTGTTTTTAATTCGAACTCGCTATTCTCAAAATAGACTATCACTGGGGAAAAATGACCGTTTAATAGTTTGCAGAAAAAATATAATCTTATTTGTTTATCCTAATAAAAAGTTTCATTTACATTTATTTCATTTTGATAATTGATTGCCAAATAGTAAATTTTCAGGCTGCCATTTCGACATTTGCTGGAACTAATAATGACAATCTACAGAGTGTTTAAAAAAAGGATGTTCCAAACGCTTGGACGATTTGTATTTGAACAATTTAAAACCTGAGAACTATTTTTGAAGACACAATTCATATACAGATCTCAAAGAATTCTGATCACATGCACCCTTACACATTCAATAGATCTTGAAAGCGGTCTCCTTAAACTTGGATGCAAATTCATACCCGTTTCATCCAATGAACAATTCATTATGTTTTAAAGCAGCTATGCTGTTTGCACAAAATGGATGCGTTAATGAGGCTGCACAGTCACATGACCGAAACTGTAGCATTACTTCTATGTACGCATATTTTTTAACCTCGTATCTTTGGGATTCTGACTTTTACGAAGCGCCTTAAATATCATAAAATGATGATTATTCCGTCAAAATGACAGCCAGTCGACCACTGTAGTATTACATATATGTATGCATATATCTCAACCTCGTATCATCAAGATTTTGACTCTCACGAAGTACCCTGAATATCAGGAAACAATGTATATTCCGCCAAAATGACAGCCACCTGGCCCACCGTTTTATTGTTAAACTCTTTGACTTCGCTATTGCAATTTGTCAGACTTTCAGATTTCAAGATACTTTATTATAGCTTGCATGATAGAGAGAGAGTAAATAAAAAAGAGATATCATAAAAGAATGAACAATTGGTCTAAACGAAAGTGAAGTCGGTCATTGGGGTAAGGGTTGTTGCTCAGTCAATAAAGTTTTTTTCTCGTTTTTCTTTTTTTACCGTTGAAATGACTAGCCCTTGTTTTTTTCTGAACTGATTTCAACAAGGTAAACGTTATCTGACGTTTTTCTCTATCAACTTATTTTACAAGTCTATTTCAAAAAGGAATCGTTTGAAAGTAAATCAGCACCCATTTTGGAACTAAATCAGAGGTCATTATGAAAATATTTCCTGCGATAATCATGACTACAACAATAGGCATTTCATTTTTTTTATTTTAATATATCAAATATTTTTAATCATTATTATCATGATTAGTTTTCTACATTTGTCATTCATCAAAAGTAATAAAAGTGAAGTATATAATTACTTTTTCTTTCTTTTTGGCAACGACTCCCGTGTCGTTGAATGTCGCAAAAACAACTGATAATTGAACCATGTAAACAAAATTAATTGCCACAAATGAGATTCAATATTCGTAAGTGTTCTTGCTAAGCTGTGACCACAGGCAGTCAGTTTGTGAGATCTTGGGATTTACTTGTTTATCACTTTTGAGGGCCGTTGCAGATCAATCATCAGGCTGAACAGGCTTTCTTTTCGGTCTAATTTAACCATTAAGCGGGCCTTTTTGCATCTTTCTCCCATCATTATTTTTTCAGGCTAAAAGTAGATTAATCATTTGGCTGAGTAGACATTTTGTTTATTTTTTTGTCAAACTCTCACCAGTGATGGAGTGACATACGATAAACTGATTGTAATTCTCTCCAATTTTTTAGCCCAACTCAGATCGACTTATTTGGTAAAAGTTTCCTATTACATTATACATGAACGACAAATAAATGAGATGAAATGGGATATAGTTTGGAATACCATTGCTTGAATAAAATAATTTTGATTACCTTTTAGCAAGAGAGTCTGACCCTTGAGCAGCCTCGCTGTTATCGACTTCAGTTGTTCATAAAGTAATTATTAACAAGTTTGCCCCTCTCCCACTAGATAAGGGATAAAAACCTTGTGTAAGTCGAAATACAAAGCAGCAATTATCATTAATTCAAACGGAAAATCTTTTGAATGACCCAAGACCTTGGAGTAGAGACTATTGAGTTACCAAGGTTTTTGATGGGGTTGGTACCAAAGATTCTAGTGTAAGAGAATGAAAAAAATACGACTCAATAATTACTATTGGTTGACTACGTTTCATCTGAAAAAATAGGTGATAATATCAAATGGTTTTTATGAGATGCTCCATTTCTGATGGTTGTTAGTCGAACTGTGTCTTAAAACTCAACCGTATTGTAGCAGAAACTTGTTCCTAGTTGAATGCTTGACTCTTTATTCAGTGATACTAACATAAACATTGGTGAATCAAGAATACTGATATTTCTTCCTGCTTCCTGGTGAAAACATTTCTCTGCTTCCATTAGTGCCATACAACGGTGAACGGGCGTGGACTGTCTCCAAATTTAGCCTAGCAAATTCTTCATAGCCCAATTTAAATCAACTCTTATGCTTACTGTACTGAGCTACGCTAAGTAAAGGATGATGGGAACATACAATGTCTATAATTTGATATGATTCTTTTCTGATTCAAGTAAAGTGGAATGCATTACTCTTTTGAAAAAATGATTAAAGAGAATTTATCATTAATATCGTAGTGTTTATGTAGATTCATTATCTTAATTGAATCTATAATCATAATCGTTTGATTTTAGATGAAATATGTTTCAGTGTTCATGTTTCACAGGAGTGATAATTAAAGGGAATAGTTTTGATAGATAGGCTTTTTCACAATTTCATTTAAAATTATCCGAATCAAACATAGTTCTTATCTTTATCAAATGATTGTTACCAGTGTTTGCTGTTTGAAGTTCATAGATTGGGAGGAGTTGAAGTTCCATGAATTTTTCGGACTATGATAGAGATCTTTATCATTTATGTTTTGTAAGGATCGAAAACAGAACTCACAATCTAATGTGAAACTAGGTTACAACAAAAGCCAAGAATCACTCAGGGGATACGTGTAAAAAATCGGAAAGAGTGAAATTCAACTACAGCAATAAACTGAATGTTGAAACCATAGGTATATTGGGTCGCAAAGTAAATTTTGGCAAGCAAGTAATTGTCTTCCACAGCTTCTGCATAGGTAACACTGCTTTCATTTAACTATTTTGCTAAGTGTTATGCAGTGAAAAGCTAGTGTAAATACTTATAAAAGTCACACAGCCATATATATGTGTGTTGTCCGTCAGGGATGAGTTTTGTTGCGTAAAATAACTGTATCATTCCTATTTATGTAAATAATTTTTGTCTTTTATCTATTTAGAAACTATTGAGGTATTTGCTTATTGATACGGTATTTTGGATCGTAGTAAGGATTCGAACCTCCCTAAGTACTATCTTGTGATAGTCAACGATTTATCCTAAGAAAAATAACTTTGAACGATTGACTTTACATGCGAATATATGATGATATAGCTTGGTAATGTACTGTAAGCGTAAAGCCCCATTGTTTACTAAACTCGTATCATTTTTAAATGTCCATTTTCTTTTACACAGCCTGTAAAATTGCTTTTTCAATCCCTCTGATCATCTGATTTAATCAGCCTTTATGTTTGAAAAGAAGGGAAAGAGAGGGCGATAGAATCTAACCACGGCATCGTTTCTTAAGTATCAAGATTCCAATGGGAAGGAAACACCTTGACAACGGCTGTATTACTACTACAACATAACCCTGTTGAAGATTTTCTGTGAGTATGAGAAAAACACCCAAGACATGCTAAAATTATTTTCATTATTTGAAATACTCGTGCCATTCATGCGGTGAATTTGCAACGAGGAGCCTTGTATAAAAAGCACATTATTTTTTCTCATATCTAGCCCTCATTGGTTCTGGTTACTTTAAATGATTCAGGGGTTCAGCTTCTGTAAGAATTCGATTTTCATTGATTCCCTTTGCCATATGTCGAGTCAATCCCCTTTGAATTATTACCAGAGAAGAGACACGAACTAACAACCAAAATACCAATATTTCTCCCTTAATATATATATATGTGTGTGTGTGTGTGTGTGTGTGTGTGTGTGTGTGTGTGTGTGTGTGTGTGTGTGTATGTGTCTGTGTCTGCGTATGTGTATGTGTGTGTGGGGGGGTATATTTGTGGGCGGGTGGGTGTTTGTGTATGTGGGGGGATAAATTAATTTCAAGATTGGTTGAAAAAATTGAGAAAATTCTTCTGTTCAATGTGTTAGTAGAAAATCAATTCTCAAAGATGATATCATAAGTTAGTTTGCATACAGTCTTAGATTACAAATGAAATCACGGATTTAATATTCACGTGGGTGAGCATTCAATAGAAGTGACAGGAGCTGCAGGTCATGTCTCTTGTTATACTTACTCATTCCCCATCATGATATACATTTTGGGGTAAACCAACACAAGTGATCTCTGTCACAAAAAATCAAATGAAGTGTAGTATAAGAAAATGTCTATGTTCAATACACTTAATACCCTGTAAAAAGTAAATTACATCAATGATGTAAGTTATTTACTGGAACATAGCTGAAAGCGAATTGGTGTCTTATCAACAGTGCTTTGGTGCCATGCTAATTTAAATGTTTTGTTTTTAAAATTTGCAAAAGTGTTACATCGTAAACAATTGATATACCCATTGACAACAATGTATATGTTGTACCATAGTAACAAAATATGTGTAAAACAGGGAAGAATATTGTCGAAGAATTCACATTAATTGACAAATATTGTGAAATGAGTGACTGAAGCGAGATATAAAAAAAAATGTGAGAAAAGTTTTTGGATGTTTAGTGTTTACCTTTCTAAACTATGGATAAGGACAAGGAAGATATTCAGAATAATTAGTATAGGAAAAATGAACTCAAATTTTTGATCACTATTCCATATTTTACTATATTATCTCTTGATATACATTTGTTTAATCATATATGGATCTTCTATCTATCTTTACACGGTAAGAGACGCTGCGTCCGTTGATTATTGCAGACAGACATGTCAAATTCATAGCTAATCGAATATCGTACTGGATGAACGAAGCTTCGTAATGTATATTTACATTGATATCAAGATATTTGACACGCTGGCAAAGAATTTCTGTTTTTAATTCCGGATTGCTAATTCCAGGAAATATGACTCTGAAACATGAAATAAGTTCTCAACTTGGCATCGCACGATCAGCGTCATAGTTAATTCTGTCTGCAAAATTACTCAATAAAGTTGGTTGAGAATGACATGTTTCTAGGAATTCTCTCCACTTTTTGTCTCCACTGGATTTGGTTATGTTAATTTGATTAGTTGAGAACATCAAAAAAAGTAGAAATAAGATAAACCTTAGACAGGTAAAAACAAAGCAGAGAAATAGATCGTCATGCTCATTCACACCTATACAAGTATATATGAACAGATAAAAGTGCGTAAGGTTTCACACCGATGGTAGTGCCACAAGATATGCTCTTGCGCATTCTCTTATAAACTAAGTTAAAACACTAAAACGTTTCTACGTATTTGAATACGAAGTGCTAAAGTATGGAGACAAAGATACAATGTTTAATTACGAAGGCGCAGAGGTCGTCTAAGAAATGAACAGTCGAACATAAATAATTGCGAATCTTCTTTTGCATCAGTAGACATTAGTCTGAAGGAGTAGAGTTGGTGGAACTGTGAACACCACCCAGGGAATATAAGTGGTAACCTGAATTCAAACTCTAACTGAGGTATTCTCTGTTTTTATTGCAATGATACCATTGGAAAAGGTATGAACAAACCTCTACCAACATTTCAACTGAAGGGTTAGGCTTTGCTGCTCTCACCATGTAACCTACTATATTCAGCTGCATTACAAAATTAAGACCAAAAATTAATTTTATTGCTCCAAAAATACCTAGAGGGATCTTGCACAATACGAATATGATCAACTAAGCCATGATAGAGCTTTGATATGTAGCTCAGAGAAAAAAATAATAATAAACTGTAGTAAAAAAGACTGTGCTTTAACAAAAGGATTGACTATCAGTTTTTTTTTAATTTTTATTTGGGGAATCGTCCCAGAATTTAAATAATAATGTGTACAATCGTCATTCTCTGACAGGAAACCGAAAAAGAAAAGAAGAAAGTATATTCCCTTCCGTGACTACAGTTAACCAACCAACTAACCAACGAACATTATCTTGAATTATATAATTTGTATATGTGTGTGTGTGTGTGTGTGTGTTTGCATGCGTACATGTGCTTGCATGTGTTTGTATGTGTGTGTTTGTGTGCAGCATTGAAGATATGTGCTTGATATTCACATATAGAGTGATACAACGGGTAACCAGAGAGAAAAGCTTGAGAGTTATATATTTATTTCTATATCAATCTCTCTCTCTCTCTCTCTCTCTATATATATATATATATATATATATATATATATATATATACATATCAATATCTATATCTGTATATATATATATATATATATGTATATATCTGTATATATATATATATATATAGATACATATGTGTGTGAATATATATATATATATATATATATATATATATATATATATATATATATGTACGTATGTATGTATGTATGTATGTATGTATGTATGTAAATGTATGTATATTCCATTCTGCTGATTGCAGTCCAGTATTCAGGCGAAAAAAAAAAATTTCAACCGAACAGGCTGTTGGGCCCTCATACGTCATAGTCAATCACTATCATACATATAGATATTAGAGAGAGAGAGAGATGTAGAGAGACAGACAGATGGACAGAGAAAGAGAAAGAGAGAGAGAGAAGAGAAAGAGGGAAAGATAAGTTTGTATTTGGAGTACGTGTATGTGTTAATTACGACGGATTAAAAATGCCTCGTTACTTCTTATCGAATTATCTTTGCTTTATGCATAGCAAAACAAATTGTTGGGCCCATAAAGTGTTGTAGCTGCCCCAAAATACATATTCTTTTGCAGGAGCAAGGAAATATAACTAGAAAATCAACAAGAAATGAGAATCATACAAAAGTAATTGAGAATGTATACAAAAATGTCACTACAATAATTTAACTTCATAGTGACACAGACGAGGTAAAGATTGGAGGTGGGGAGGAATTCAATGTAAATAAAAGTGTTCACATCAAACCTTGGGTGCATCTCTCAGGGAAAAACATCGGACTAAAAATGGGGAGAGAATATTTGAACAATTTGAATTACTGCGATGATATTCAAATAATGTTAGAATTTGTTGACGATATCCAAATAGGCCAAGCGATAAAGCTAAAAAAGACCACATACATCAAATAGGGTGTTGCATAACGATATACTGGGGAGCATTTTGTGTAGACTTACTGAAAATCAAATTACAAATAGGTTTAAAACATAAAGCATTCGATCATTGCATGATAAACACCCTGACACACGGAAGCAAAACCTGGAAATTGACAAAAATTCCTGAAAACATGATATCAATATACAATAGACATATACCCTGTATAGAATAACAAACTACACGTATGACAAGAGCTTATCATTAAAACATAGCTGAGACGGAGATGGTTTTTGAACAACACTGGTTTCATGCCTTGTTATCATAACTTTTGTGTTTATATAATCCCTGAAATGGTTACATGGTAAATAACTGATGTTCCCCAGGAAAGAAAAATTATCCATTGACTGAAGTGACAACAGAATGTTTTGCTGTTTAAAGCTGTTAAGTTTTCTAGACTATATATATATATATATATATATATATATATATATATATATATATATATATATATATATATAGTCTAGAATATATATATATATATATATATATATATATATATATGTGTGTATATATATATACATATATATATATGTGTGTGTGTTTATATATATATATATATATATATATATATATATATATATATATATATATATATATATATATATATATATATACGCGTGCATGCGAGTGTGCGTGCGTGTGTCTGCGTGCTTGTACTAGTATTCCATTACAGGAACCCTCAAACTGTAAATACGAAGTGAGAAATAGCCAAGATGGTTGGGAATATTTTCTTTTATTTACTAGCTTGGCTATTTAGTAAAAAGGTTCGTGTTCATACTTGTAATTTTTAGCTTGGAGAAAAAAGAATTCTGTTAAAAAAATATCGCAAGAGAATTTTCTTACTATGAGTTAAAGAACACAACTATGAAAACATACCCTATACAATGAATATCCAAGTTCATACATAAGAGTTTGTCTTCAACCAATGTGGCTATTCCTAACTGCTTACCTATCTTTCGTTCACACACCCACACAAACACACACACACACATATATATATATACGTGTGTGTGTATGTGTCTGTAACCGTTTGCATGTGTTTGTATTAAACTATTGATATGCAAAAAAGGATATATAACCGTCATAGTCGTAGACACTTCTACGAGAGCTACCTTTCCTGCACGAGAAGATTATAAGCAGAGAAACGACCAAAAGCACATCACTTAAAACAAATTACTGCTTTGCATGCCTCAACGAAGAACACACCACGTGATCTTGATTTTTTTCGTTTTTTTTTTGTCTTAATCTTGTTGATGTTTGCCAGAAAACACCTGAGGTTAACAAAGGCGACGAAATAATTTGTTTAATTCTTTTTCTACATTGTGCACCTATTTACAGATTTCTTTCTCGTCAGCCATTTTCTCTCAATGGATAATTTCCTTTTGTTTGTTATCTCTTTCTGCTCCCTTTCTCTCTCTCTCTCTCTCTCCCCCTCCCACTTTTGCTATCTGCATCTGCTCTCTACCTTTTTGTTCTCTCTTTCTGCCCTCCATCACATAATGTGCCCTCTCCCTCTTCCCCCTCTCTCTCTATCTATTTATCTATCTATCTCTATCCCTCCCTCTACTATTTTTCTCTTGCTATTATTTCTCTTTCCAGCTTTTTCATTCTCTTTTTTTTTTTTGCCTGTCTATGTTTCTTCCCCTCTCCCTCTATCTCTCTGTCTGTCTTACTCTATCTCTGTCTCTGTCTCTCTGTTTTTTCTGTCCTTTCCTTAGCTTTCTAGTTTGCCTTATCGTTATTCTGTCTTCCATTGTTCTGTATCTCTGTCTCTCTCTTTCTCCTCCAAAATTTTGTTTATTTACTTCTGTCTGTCTGTCTGTCTGTCTGTCTCTCTCTCTTTCTATAACTCATTTTATTTTAAATCTAAAACTGACCTCTTAATAGTGTTCAATCCAGCAATCATTTTCCTTTTAGTCTCTCTTTTATTTGGAGTTCCTAACGCTGTATCTTCATCTCTTTCAATACCACTCTTTACATTTCTCCCTTCCTTCCCATTTTCCTGTTTCAATACTCATCTTATTTTCTTTCCACCAACTCCTTACTTCCATTTACTTGACGCCATTCTATCTGTTTGTCTAAAGTTGTCAAGATTATTTCATTTGCATTGTTTTGTTTTTTTTTTTCTATGGGTTATTTTTTCCCATCAAGGGAATAGACATTTTGACGACAAAATTGCGTAAATGGGTCCTAAAACGATACAAAAATATCGGTTCCTGTTCGGTTTGATTCAAAATTTTAACTGTTTGCTTAAAGTTACTGAACACAAAAACAAACGCAGGAAAATATTTCCAGTGCCTGTCATTGTTTTTTATTGTTTTTGTACCAAATATTCATATCCACATTCTTGCATACGCATGTATAAGTACTTTCATCTTATATTTCCGCTTCTTAAGAGGATAAACATGAATTAAAATTGGTGTACGTCTAAAATATGTCCTCCATCATAAAATGAAGTTTATGTGCTGTTGCCGTATATAAAACCGTTGTCTCTAATGCGTATACATATGATGCTTTATGTGCGTAATTTCCGTATACACTATTCAGGCAAAACATTATCACAAGTGACATGTGGAAAGAATAACTGCTAATATCTCCAAGTCAGCAGTATATTAGCTGGTAAGCCGGTCCCGAGTACTCTATCATTATTTATGCTCGGTTATAGATAGGAGGGAAGATTTGAGTGAATTTGATGGTAGTAAAAATCATATGACAAGAACAGAATGTCCAGCCACGCTGCGCAAATGGTATAAGAATGGTTTTAAGAAACAGAAGTGCCCTGGCCACTGAACTCCCAGTTACAGGGTGTGTTACACCGAAACGTTCACTCAGTAAAAACTGCACAAGGTAACATGCTGCAGGTAGCTGACCTGCTGTTGACATCCTTGTTCTAGCGTCAGGAAAAAAAACTTTTGAAAGCCTGACAGAGTCGATGCCTTATATATACATATATATTTATATAATAGGACAGAATAGTACATTTTTCACTTTGAGAACTGTAACTCCTGTAATCTAATTCATTAAACCCCAAATATATCCACAAAGATTATCAAGGGAAAGAAATTTTTGGAAGTGTGGTTTAAATTTTAAACATTGGTCAAATTTTTTTGTATCATCATTTGAGCATTCAGGGAAAAAAGTGTGAACCAGCCCAACCAGTGGGAACAGTTGATTCAGATTAGGCAACTTTTTAATTGGTACAGGTGAGATGAATACTTTGTTATGGTTGAGGAATAAAACATTATGAACCAGGCAGACGAATGTATTTCAGTCAAAAAAAGGTGATATCTTGGGATAAATGACAACCTGGTAAGAAAAGTGAGATCATATGAGAGTAAAACTAAATAATGAATTGTCATAAGATGGAGAGCAAGAAAAGAATAAGAAAAGAATGACGACACAAATTTGTTTGACTACTTGTGCGTTTTATGAGCTTTTTGTTCTCTTTAGCCTTAATTACATACAATAACAGAGTAACAAGTAACTGCATAAACAATTTACCAACCGACTATAGACATATGGTTTTCTTTCTACCTGTAAAAATGTGTCTTATGCAAAAATGTGCGTGCCTACAATTTACATTTTGAAGTCAAATTGATTGATATTCGATGCTCTATAATTGTTTTTATGTTGAACGTTTTCAACATTGACTTTATTCTTGCAATCGGACTCAAATAATCACTACCATCCACACCACTGGTTTAGATGCCGTCGATTGATTCAGATAATCCATTTGTTCCGACTTTTATACGTATCTATATATCTACGTATCTGGATTCTGTACAGCCATAATTGTTTATGTTCAAAACTTGAAATTTGCATACACACTCCCCTCAATGAATAAGGGGATTTTTTTTTATTTTAGTTTTTTTTTTAATTCTCCTTGGGAATTAAATTTTACTTGATGGGTACAATTTTCAAATTAAGTTTATCTTAAATCGGCTCTTTCGTTAGTGTCCAATGTTGTTATTTTTTATTGTTTTTTTTTCATATTTTGAAATTTTGGTGCCGAACAAAAGGTAGAAAAAGCAATCTAGTCATCAATCACCCCTTCTTGCAAATAATTTAGTTGATCATCTGAGCGTATGCCAAAAGACATATGACACTGGGAAGTCGAAGAAGAACATCTTTTCTCACATGTCTAATCTGTTAACTTTGTCACCGTTATCACTGTTGCTGTCATTGTACACTACCTCCCAAAGAAGGCAATACAACCGATGCACTTATGGAGCTGAAACATGAAACCTAACTAAGAGACAGACCTACGAATCGAGAACCATCTAACATGTACATGAAAGAATCATGCTTATCCTAAAATGCAAAGATCACAGGACAGCGCAGTACATCCAGGAAAAGACAGGATTCTGGGTGAGCATATTTCTCTCATATCCACGTTGTATGGTTCTCAGTTTGAGGGTTGTATATCCATCTTTCGAGGACAAGTTGGATTCTCTTGTTTTTGAAAGACATGTTTGCTCTACTGAAACTTAGTGTGATCGTTCGATTCCATTCTTTTTTTCTTTTGATGACATTATAGAGACTTGCTGTCCTAGGTCGATATAGTGGTCTACTTTCTCCAATTGGGCATTTTCGATTTTGATTGTTGTATTCTTGTCTCTAACACAAATATTGAACATAACATATGTTATGCTGAAGTTCATGTAGAGGCCAATGCAATCATAATGCTGTTATACAAAAAGAGAACCCCAAAAGACCACAACAACCACAAGCCTATGAGTTTGCTCAATTTTATCTACAAACCCTCCACCGAAGTGATCACTAATCGAAGCAGCAGAACGCTTGATGAAAACCAACAACAGGAACAATATAGCCCCAGAAAGAAAGCTATTTGACTATCGAACATCACCATTCAGTGAATGAACTGAAACAGAAAGCAGGAGAATATACAATGCCACTACTTGCATCAGTTGTTCAGTAGAATTTCCAAATGTCATTGACACAATAATACAACAAGGCATAGACCCCATATTTGTCAGAATACTGCGACATATCTACCAACACAGATGTTCCTTCATCAGGCTACATTCATCGTCCCTTCAACCTTACCGATCTCCAAATAATGTTAGACAAAGTAAATGAAGCAAGGAAGTTGGTCTCCACAAGTACATTTACCTGACACAGAATCCCCCTGAATTTCCCAGATGAAAAAGGACCTTGTTTGGCAAATCGTGAGCAGACAAGGATCAACATCCAAGAAAAAAATACCATTGATACTGAAAATAGTAGTCTGCAGTGTGACTTCTCAATGAGAACCTTTTGAGTGAAAGCAAAAGATTGACTCTCAAACTAAAAATAATTCAGTGAGCCCAAGAAAAGACTTTGCTTGACATCATATGAGGAATGAACAAGGAAACGAAGCATATTATAGAAAAACAAGACTGAAAGATAACATCAATCAATCAGGATTCTCAAATGGTGATGGGCTGGCCATGTTGCTAGACATCACAGCTCACTATGTATATCCCACATATCATATGGGAATCGGTGGCTGGCAAGAATTTGATAAAATAATGATTTAGGTGATTCGTATATCTGGGAGAAAACGGGAGTCCAAGATAACCTAGGATCTATTAAAAACTTAAATGGCCATGGGCAGGCAATGTTACAAGAATGAAAGACAACTGATGGACATCACGATTCACAACATCGATCTCTTGACATCAAATGCTGAACCAAGGACGACTGGATACAAGATGGAGTGATGAACTAGACGAATTCAGAAAATTTTCGCACCGCGACGCCCATGATTGAGAATTTTAGTGAATTCCAGGGAAGGTGTACGTCCAACATTTCAGACTGATAATGATGATGATGATGATGATGATGATGATGATGATGATGATGATGAGGAGGATGATGATGATGATAATTGAGAGATCTTTTATAAACTGTGGAAGACATACGTCCATTGATGGACTTTGGAAAGCTCTTGCTGCCGCTGATGATGAAGGCATTATATTACCATTTATTTATTCCTATGCAGAACGTCTCTATCATTTCAGTTTAATGTTATAACAAATGAGCTATTCCCATGCAGCAAGATCTCATCATTTTCAATCAAATGTTATAACCAATGCAATATGCTCATGCAGCAAGACATCATCAATTCTTGGGTCATAATCATTGAGCTATTCCAATAACACATCATAATTTTACCTCACATGTTATAAACATTGGGATATTCCCATGCATCATTACTAGTCCAATGATATGACTATGTGGATATTTTCATTCAGTAAGATCCAATCGTTTTTGTTCAATTGCTAGAATGCCATTGAGTTTTCCCCAAGCAGCTGAATAACATTTATCAGTCCCATCTTACAACCATTGGAATATTCCCATACAGTTGAGGATCATCATTTTCTGCCCAATGTTATTATTTCATTTGAAATGATATTTCTTTTATTTTTAAACGAATTTAAGTAATTCAATCAGAGGGTTGGAAAGGATTGTTGAGAGAAGAAGGCTGGGTAATTTACGAAGAATGCAGGAATACTTTCTTTGTATTAAACTAATCCATATTTGCATATTAAGATAGAAGCATGGATAGATAATAAGATGATACAGTCATTGCATCAGGGAAATGTAGTGTGACATAGGATAATGTATAATCCTAGGTGTCAACATCCGTGGATTTTTCATAATGCCTGGTGGTTCATAAATACCTTTCGCTGAAGAATGGACATTGGTTTGGCCCATTGGAGGATATAGATCACGGTTTAAAAGAAGTTTCAAATCTATGAAAAAGCATTTTAGTTTCTGAATCAACGAACAAAAATTAGTAGAGCTATATTCTTTCCCTTTTACTTCATTTAATACTAAAGAATATTCAAATTACATAATTAAAAAGAAAATACCCCTAAAAGTAAAAAAGGGAGTTCATTTTTTATGTTGACCCTCGAAAGTAACCCCTGTATTTTGATTCTAGAGGAGAAACTTAAGTGTGTTCTTTCAATTTTTCACCCAAAATGTGGGAATTTATCATTAAACATCAATAAAAAAAATCCCTTTCTTATGTTGACACTTAGAAGTGGGAATAAAAGTTCCCTTGCAATACCTTTGAAAAATTCTTTTGATTTTCATCCCCAAAATTGAAAACAAATTTGTCTCCTCATTTATACTCTTAAAAGTGAAAAAAAATTCTCCACAATAGGTGAAAAAAAGTCCCCTTTTGGTTTGACACACAATTAAATATGTAGATTACATGATTTTAAGTCCTTCCCCTTCTTTTTTATCTGCAAGAGATAAGTACTATTTCAAATAAAACAAACATTGTTTTGGTTTATTTTTAGTAGAATATAAATTGGAATGTTACAGCTGTTAAAATATTGCACTTGTTTTGCATCAAAAGATCATATTTCTGCTCCAGTGATTTTATAACAAAATTATTCTTTTCCTTCTCTCATTTACTTTTTTTCGCTTTATTTATTCCTCTTTTTATATCTTTCACCCTATCTTTTTTCACTTCATTTTTGGTTTGCTTTTCCATTTCTTTCCAAAGACCAACATTCAGATTCCCTTTCGTGTATTTTTCCATGACATTGTGACGATTCATCTTCACCTAATTCATTTCTTTTCTCTTTTTGCCACCATTACCTCTCTTAATTTCCCTGCCCTCTTGGAATATTACAATACTAACGATACAATAATAATATACAGGATTAACTAGTTCCATACATATAGATGAATGTATTTTGACTAGTCTCAGCTGCAACTGCTCATTGTAGAACCTTTTTTTCTTGTACATTTTTCTCAGTAAGTAGGGGGAGAGGTTTTTTTTCCTGTTTGCTCTTTTAAACTCACACCGATAAGATTTTTTCAAAGGGGGTCGAATCTCAAAGTAATTTTAAGGCAAAATGATTACTCAGTTAGTTTCCAGTGGCATTCACACACGTGACTGCCTTAAAACAATGTTGACCAAGCGATGCTAACAAGCTATTCCAACTAAATTCGATCTTGACAGGGGCCAATGGTATTGTGGTCTCGTTCCAATGGAATCGAGGCTAAGATGGGGACTTTTCTTGGCGTATGGTTTAGCGTACAATTATTGAAAGCCATGGCTAATAAATTCGATTATCCCTCAGAACTCCCAAATTCTGGCTTTTTGCCAGTCACCTTAATTAGATAGATGTCTAATCATAAACGTCGAGATTATTCATATTTACAAAGCTGAGCCTAGTACGACGGAAGTTCAGAAGTATGGGTCATCCAGTACAAGATTGAATTCACTGCAGTAGTAACGATTGTCTTCTTTTTTTCACGAGCTATTGCTCCACGGCAAGCAGTCAGTGAAACTTAATTCAGATTTGTTTACTGCTCTTATGATGGATAATATCAGAAAATCACAATCACATAAAAATGAATTTATAAACATATAATTTCACGTTTGATTTTTGTTATGGAAAAATGGAACAATTTCTTATAATGAAAAAGATGAAAACCAATATATCTGAATTGAATATAGCGGTTCAATTGTTTTCATACTTTTCCTTTATTCTGCTTTGAATATTACATTATGATTCCGACAAATAATTAGGATAATGAAAATTCAAACAGTAATCAGTAAATGAACGATAAGTAGATTTTATGGCGAGGATAGTGCAAAAAATTAGGTTTTTAATCGGTGCATAGGTGCTGATTTCCTAATACGCAATAGCTTTTTATCATTGTAATGTAAAAAGTATTTATACACGTATCTAATACGTAAATATTTATCCTTGCAGGAAAAACATATTTTAACATAGCTTGTTATTCTTCAATTTAGGTACTGACTCCTCAGAGACGGTATCTCTGATAACGTGGAGTTATATCGAAATTCTGCACATGATAAAGTCAACATCAGCAGCCGATTTAGTCTCTTCATCATCATTATCATCAGTCTTTTAACATACGTCGTTGGACAGATACGTTCGCTAAGATTTGCCACACTTCTCTATCATGAGCGTTGCAAAGCCGGCATTTTCTGAATTCTTTCAATAGTTCCTATGATGTTTCGGATTCCCGTTTTCTTATGTACTCTGCTGTCTTGTGATTTTTTCCTCGCAAGGTTGAGCATAATTCTCCTATGAACATGCTGCATGCTCCTCAGTTTGTTGGTCCGTCTCTTGGTTACGTTCGATGTGTCAGCTCCATAAGTTACTATTGGGGGAATGCATTGGTTGTATACTCTTCTTTTCAGGAATTTTAGGATCGTCTGGTTTTTTGAAGTCGAGTTTGCTCTGCCGAAGGCTTGCCATCCCAGAGTTGATTTACTCCTCTTTTGAGGATCTCATGTGGATTCGTTGTCCTAGGTAGATGCAGTGGTCTACCTGCCAAGTTTTGCATCTTCTATTTTGACGGTTATGTTCTCATTCTAAACACGATTGTTGCATATGATTTTTGTTTCACTGGAGTTCATGTGTAAGCCCACTTTTTTGCTATCTTTGTTTAGTTCATCTAGCATTAGTTGGAAGTTATGTAGGTTCTCTGTAAAGAGTAAGATGTCGTCTGCATATCTAATGTTGCTAAAATATTCTATTTTCCCAGTACATGTTTCGGAAGATCATCTCAAAGCAGTCCAAAAAGTGTTTGAGTGAGCTGGTATCACCTTGTGTTACTCTTTTTTGGAGCTGGAATGGTTCAGAGTCCTTATGTAGCCTAATGAAGGGGCTGCTGTGATTGTATATATGCTGCAGTACTTTAACGTATAAAGGATGTACACCTTGTAGGGTGATGGCCTTCATGAATTTCTACAGAGTTGAATGCCTTCTTCCAAGTCCATTTTCTATTGGCTTTCTATATGAAGAATGTATTCATGATTTTGAAGTTGTTTGCCGTTGCAAAATTTACCAGATCTCCACCTTCCTCATTCCGTCTTTTGTATCCAAATTCTCTGACGCAGCGTTCGTTTCCCTGTCCTACTCGTGCGTTGAAATCTCCCATGATGACATTGAAGTGTCAATTGGTATCTTGTAATAGGGACTTCAAGTCATCATAGAAGTTGTTTATTTTTCCTCTGGTTGATTGCAAAGTGGGGACATAGACTTGGATGACATTTAGTTTGTTCCTGTTTGACAGTTGAATGGCAAAACTATCTATGTGGTCTGAGATAGCTTTAAAGCCTATCATGTTGTCTTTGAGGCCTTTATTGATGAGAAAACCTACTCCACTTTGTTTCACTTCTCTCCTCCGTAATTGTACAGAAGATGTTTGCTTTTCAATTCCATTAGTTCTTCTCGAAGTCTTGTCATTTTGCTAAAACCTATGATGCCCTTATTTGATGATTTTGATTTATTTTTCTAGATGGTTAAGGTGGGAGTCTGTTGAGAGTATTCTGACACTGTAGGTGCTGATGTATAAAATTATTCTCTTGTTGAGGGTTCTGGGTTTTGTTTGGGTTTGAGGATTCTGTTTTGGTTTTGTTTGGCTGGTTGCTGTTGGGATGCATCACTCCCACCCGAGTGGAGAGATGCTGCTAGGCCTTTTGAGACCGTTGGCTATGCAAGAATCGGCGTTCCCTTGGTGTAAGTCTACAGATGAACAATGGCCTTCTCCATTTCATGAGCAATGTTTTGCTCATCTCCACCATGTCGTACCGGCAATTATTCCATCACATCTTTCCAACATGTCTTTTTTTACTGCGTTTCATCATCATCATCATCATCATCATCGTCGTCATCATTATCATCATCATCATCATCATCATCATCATCATCAGTCTTTTAACGTCCGTCGTTGGACATAAACCTTCCCCGGGATCCACCACAATTCTCTATTATGGGCATCTCAGTTCCAGTCCTTTCTGAATTTGTCAAGTTCAGCTATCCATCTTGCTTTTTGTCGGCCTCTGTTTAGCATGTGGTCTCTTGGGATCTATGTTGTGAGTTGTAGTGTCCATTGGTTTTCTTTTATTCTGGCAACGTGACCGGCCAATTGCCATTTGAGTTTTCTAATTGGTTCTATGATGTTTCTGACAGCCATTTTCTTTCCAATATATTCTGCTTTCTTGTGGTCTCTCCACATGAGGTTGAGCATAATTCTCTCATTCACACTTTGCATGCTTCTCAGTTTGTGGATTTGTCTTTTGGTTAGGCTCCATGTCTCAGAATCATAAGTGTCTATCGGGAGGATGCATTGGTTGTATATTATACTTTATAGAATTACTGAAAACGTGTTGATTTTGAAGGTTCAGCTTGCTTTGCCAAAAGCTTGCCATCCTAGAATAATTCTTAGCTTGATTTTTTTTCTTTTGTTAATTTCATGGAGATTCTCTGTCTTAAGTAGATGTAGTTGTCTACTTTCACTTGCTTTGCATCTTTGATTTTGACAGTTATGTTCTTATTCATAATTTTTGTTTTACTGAAGATCATGTGTAAGCAAACTCTTCAATGGCTGTATGTGTTTTTGCTGCATCTGTTGTCCTTCCATCTGGCTATGTGCCTTGTTCATCTCCATTTCTTACTTTATTGCCTGAGTGATATCCACCACTGGGGTTATCTCTCGGATATATATATATATTTTTTTTTTCATAGCCGAGATATCTTCCTAAAATCGCCCTTTCCATTGCTTTTTCTGCGGTTTTTAGTTGGATTTTGAGTTTTTTAAATGAGTTTCTAGACTGTCCATACACCTGTGTGGCATAGGTTGCTTTTCACTTTACTTGCACATTTCTCTATCTAGACTGACTTCTTTTAAACCAATCCATATGTGCCGTCTTGTGACATTTTCATGGGTTTTGACACACTTGTAACTTCTTTTACGCTTTCAACCCCCGTTGTTACTGTATTTCACGAAACCTATTCATAGATTACTACTATACTATCTTCAACCATATTTTTTACCTTCTCTATTTAGATCGCTTAACATGTTTTGTAAATCCCATGAAGTTACTGGTATTATTGCCGTATTACGCAAATACAAGGAATTGTTAGAATATTTCCTCTCAAACTATATATCCTTGTTTTCAAATCTATTTTCTGCAAAGTTATTTCAGGTGTTTTCAATGCTCGGGTTTCGGTAACATAATATCGTCTTGTCTTATTCTGCCATAGAATTTAGTTAGTGCAGTTATGTTTGTATTTACTCACATTGTCAATTACTTTTATATGATTCTTATGCATACTTTTGAGTTCGGGCCGACTGTGTTTTTTTATAGAATAAAAAAGTAATATTTTACATAAGCTGAACAAAGGGGATTGTTGTATTTTTATGTCTTTCGTATTAGTTGAGTTAATGTTTCTAGGTGGTCTATTGTTGAATAGCCATTTAAAAAAACAGACCCTTTGCAATTTTGGATGCCATCTTTCAGGGCTGTCCCAATCTAATTCACTGAAAAGGGAAGGGCCATCTAATAACGTAAAAAATTCTGTATTATTACTTTTTCCACAAAGTTGTAGAACACAGGCACGGCAAAATCGACATATATGTATTATATAAAGCCACCAATATCATTTGACGCTTAATTCCATGTGAGATATTGCCGCTATCACTGAACAAAAGTTTATATCATTTTCAGTGGATAACCCACTGAAACATTTCCAATACTTAAACCCTGAAATAGTACATTTCAAATTCTTCTTTGGAGACATTTCAAGTAGTTTTGTCTGACTCTAAAACCCTGACTTTCATCATTCATATTACTAACCTTGTAGACATAAAGTCATGGCTAGGGTGTCAACATTGGGAAATAATGTAGTTCCGATTCATTACAATAGTTATTTTGAGGGTCATTCAAAGTGGGAAATGGGTAAATAATTACTTTTGAAGAAAATGCCAACGTATTTCAATAGAGTACAGACAGTATTTATTTTTCAAATGGAGCAACATCTGCTAATCTGTCTGCTACGCATACATTGAGTATAGTGCATCCGTTACCATTCATCGTTTCCATGTGATCAGCAAGGAACGATTACTTCTGAAGAGATCTCTGTGAAGTTTTTGAACAATTGAACGATTAGAAGACAACTTTATGGACTCAGCCACCGATTCTTCTACCATAGTGCTGTGAATAAGTACTCTTTTGTTCCTCATATTGCCTAGAGAAGACATAACGTTTACTGAATGGCTTAAGCAATTCATCTCGATGATACCCAACGAAATTATCCATGTATGGATCATCGCTTCTGGAATTGATATGCATATCTGTGCACATATGCATACATGAGTATGAGTTGAAATGTATTGCTACCATATTCTATTCATAGATCGAGGAAGATTCAGTGGAAATTTCTCCAATTCATGAACACTTTGCAACGGCTTCACATGAATTTTGTCCTGCATAGAGCAATAAGGTTATCGTTGGATCGAGCTTTTCAAAGAAGGTTGAGGAAACCTCAAAGATGAACATTGATGAGAAAGAATGTTAATACCGACTGATGTAGAAATTTTAGGTGATGTTCGCAGATGGGTGTCAGGAGACCATAGAATCATGATTGATTGGATAGCTATTGGAGTTTCGATCCTACATTTTTGACGTCAGCAAGCTTGCATTTCGATGAGTGCAGAATTCAAGGTACGCAGGACAGTCAAGGAGGCTTATTATAAAGATAAAGGTTTTGAACGATTGTAAACTGCATTAGCGAGGAAATGTCCAGGTATATTTTGCCTAAGTGTTATTCCATAACGTCGATGCATTTGTTCAATTTTAGAGTATGATGTACCGTCCTACCGTCCTTTTCACTGGGGAACGAATCCCAATCAACCGGATTTTGTGCCTTTCGACTTCACTTTGATTCAAATCTCAATGAAGTTTAATACTGAAATATTTTAGTACATCAATGGGGCCAAATTTTCAGGGGATAATTAGAGAAATGGAAACGCCGCCTCCAGGACTGCAATGATGTGGATATCGAAAACATAGCCTCATATATTCATTGTTTGGTTTAAAAACAGTTTCAATGATTTCGTATGAATACTTTCTTCGTACATTAGAGAATGAAGGCCGGACATAAGATAGAAGATGAGATTAAAAGATTTGTAGGTAAAATATAGCAGTAGTTAGGGCACTCAGGGTTGACATGGAAGGAGATGGGAAAAGTCTTTTCAAGCAGTGGAAAATATGAATTTATATATATATATATATATATATATATATATATAGAGAGAGAGAGAGAGAGAGAGAGAGAGGGGGGGAAAGAGAGAGAAAGGTACTGGCTATGAAAGCATACATTCCAGAGACAGAGCATTTCTTGCATGAGACAATATATGCAAGATCGATCAATAAGTAGCTTGACACAAAAAGCCGGATTGTTTACAAAGAAATTCTCACTACTTATTCTACCCATCCGATATCAACGAAATCTATGGAAACTGAAAGTCTATGGAATTGTTATCATTACAAATGCAGCGACAACCAATATAATGAACAAAAAATATCCAAACATGCTATATATTCATGGTAGTTAAATAAGGATTACTGAGAGATAACCAGTGAAAGTGAATATAGCTTGTGAATAAGAACTTGTATGTCTATTTTATGCGATATATTAAGGTGTTGGAATGAGATATACAAGATCCCGACAGGATTGGATGATATTTGTTATTTTTCCACAGATATACAACTGTAGGTGTGATTGAAGATACTTGAATATTTCAGAATAGTGTGTGACTATTTTTTTAAACCAAGAATTTATGAGATAATCAAGTTGTACAAAAAATCATGCTCTCCATCTTTCTATATTGCTCCGTATGTATGTATGTATGTATGTATGTATGTATGTATATGCATGTGTGTATATGTGTGTATGACCCTGTTTATTAAGATCTACTTACAAAGACACACACATTAATAAAGTGCAATTGTTACGATTGACTAAAACGACCAAGGCGTATTTATATGCTTGTTAGTTGGAGAGAGTACTGTATCTACTCAAGAGCCTTATTCACTAGGCTACTTCTTTTGATATTCCCAATCCGTTGATCCTTGGCTACTGAATAAAGAAGACTAGGAAATTGGCCTTTATATGAAATTCAATACAACAAATGCCATGTACAACAAAAATTTAGAAGTCAAAGACACAACAATTACGTTTCTTTTTAAGTTGTTAATCACATCTACCATAGAAAACAAATCTCCATGAATCTTTGAAAGAAAAAAAAATCAAGCAAATAATTTTTTTTAGCTTGGCAATCTTTCGTAGGAGAAAACAAAAGCAAGAAAAAGCCCCAGTGGTCCTCAAAAAGTTGTATGCAACCAGAGCATCTGTCAGTGGTCACCTATCGCGCTGAAACATGGAACTTTACGAGAACATTTGCGATCAAACTGGAAGCCATGCAACGGGCACAGGGGAAAATAATGTTCAACACAATGAGAGATCAAGAGAATGCACAATAAATTAAAGGGGGAAGAGGAGTAAAGAAGAAAACACACAAGCGAACGTGAAATTAAACTAGCAAAGGGCTGGTCATGTTGCAAGGATGTCAGACAAAAGCTGAACATCAAAGTAGATCCTTAGAGATCATATGTGAAACTGTGACCAACAAAGTGCTAGATGACGTGACAAACAAGACAGGTTAAAAGAATATTGGCATTACTACAAAAATGATTGCTGGATCTGGATGGATGTCCATATCCAACAATGGATAATAATGGTTTGCTGTTGAGACTGGTGATTTTTGATCATCTATTTTTTTAGATCAGAGGTGTACACCTGTGAAAGGGGAATGAATCACATTGTAGAACCATTTTCACTGGTTGGTGAGTAAATGGGGTGCCAATATTGGGTTTTAAAATCCAAATAAATCGTCATGATGTTTTCAAATCTGAAAGCAAAACACATCCCCCAATGGAACTGACACTTTATCATATTTGTATTTCATGCGAAGATATCGTGCGATAAAACCTGTACGAAATTTTTTTCCTTATCCCTTTTAATCCCTATCTTCCTCACTTTTTTCATTCTCTCTGTCTCTCTCTCTCTCTCCACACACTCACCTCACATATACATATGTGTGTGTGTGTGTGTGTGTGTGTGTGGATGTGTGTGTGCATGTGTGTGTGCGTATGTAACTTCATTTTCAACCTTATGTAATAATTTTCGTGCTGAATTTTATAAATTTAGAGGAAAAAAAATGAGGAAAATTTCTTTTTTGCCTGGATCCCTCGTCCATATAGTTATAAATCTGCATGTAGCAAGAAAAAGATTCCATGCATTGGGAACTTATAATATATATATATATATATATATATATATATATATATATATATATATATATATATATATATATATATATATATATATATATATATATATTACATTATTATTTATGTGTATATATATATATACATATATATACATATATATACATATATATATATATATATATATATATATATATTACATTATTATCTATACATGTATATATACATATGTATTACATCATTGTATATATGTATATATTACAAGTTCTCTCTCTCTCTCTCTCTATATATATATATATATATATACATCTTTATATATATAGTCTGTATTTCTTAGTTTATAACACCATTACGTGCACAAATACATGCATGCACACAAACACACACACACACACACACATACACACACACATACATATATATCTTTTGTGGGAAGATGTTTGTATGTGTGATCGTAATGCGTAGAATATCAAGAGAAGAGACGAATGCATAATGAATAACGTGTTTCGCCATTGTTCCGAGCGCGCAAGGCGTGCCAATCTTGTAATTCATAATTTGAAATACTGGATTTCATAACCCAATGGCGGCGTTGGCAGATAAGCAATTATCTTAACCCTTAAAATACGCCATCGATTATGTAAAATAACGCACTGTGTACCCCAGATCCCCCTTTTAAGCATCGGTGCAGCTCAACAAAATTTGGCTAACAGACTCAATGGAGCTAGTCAGATGTTCTCAAGTAATATGATTTGAAGAATAGATGTTGAAAGTTTCTGTTGGAACTCCTATTTAAAATTAATTGTAATGTTAAACGGATCACTTTGTGCATGTTATCTGTGCTGACCGTTGTTTTGTAAAAGAAAATTCTTGGAATATAATTATATATATATGTAAGTAGAGCCATCATACGTCATATACATATCTATACTAATAATAAATGGAAAGATATGGTCCAATTTATCATCATCATCATCATCATCATCATCATCATCATCATCATCATCATCATCATCATCATTCTTTCAACGTCTGTCATTGGACATAGACCTTTCTCAGGGTTCGCTACACTTCTCTATCATGGGCGTAGCGGAGTCAGTATATCCTGAATTTGTCTAACCCATCTCTCCATCGAATATTCTGCTGGCCTCGGTTGGGCATGTGATCTCGGGGGATCCATGTTGTAAGTTGCCAAGTCCATGAGATGTCTCTCATTCTTGCAACATGGCCAGCCTATTGCCATTTGAGATTTATAATGGATTCTATGATGTCACTGATTCCTGTTTTTTTCCCCAGATGTACTGTGCTGTCTTGTAGCCTCTCCAAGTGAGGCCAAGCATAATTCTTTCACGTGCACGTTGCATAGTTCTTAATTTGCAGATCTGTCTCTTGGTTAAGTTCCATATTGAAACATTCTCCTAGTATCCATGCTAGATTTTATATCAAATTTGATTGCATCAATGTTCATGATGAGGTCACAGTGAAAAATACAACTGTTTTATTAGAAATAAGAAGCAAAGCCAGTTTTTTTCTCAGTAATAAATAGTAAAATGAACAAACGTATATTGATCCAAAAGTAGGGGTTCAGTTTCGCATCATAGATACATGCAAATAGAACATGCCTCTAAAACAATTTTAAAATATTTTTTAGAATACCATATAGGAGAATTTTTTCCGGGAGTTGGGCAGCTTTGATATTTAATCGAAGCTTAAAAGAATTTGGACGAATGGACCAGCACATTTAGTCGGTTGTTCAATATTCACGGAGAAAAATCAAGTGTGGATATGTATATTGGTTGGGAAAAAAAGTTTAGTTTTATGCAAACAAACTTTGAGACCAATTTTTTTTTGGAAAAACAAATAATATGAATTTTCCCCTACTCCCCCTTAATATGCATATCGTGTGGAAACACGTACATATATATATATATATATATATATATATATATATATATATATATATATATATATATATATATATATATATATATATATATATATATATATATATATATATATATATATGTATATATATATATATATGGAGGGGGGTCTGTGCATTTATATGCGTGAATCCTTGTATGAATGAGAAGAATGTGTGAATAAATGCATGTAATAGAGAGTCAAATACAGAAAGCGTGTTAGAATGGAGATTAATTTACATTTACTTACTCTAACGTATATCAATATGTATACTCGTGCCCGTGTGGGAGTGAGTGAAGGAGTGACAGTGGAAGTTAGTGCATGTGTGCTTGTATGTGTGTATATCTTTATATCTCTATCTGTGTATCCCAGTGTGTGCGTATTTGTGTGTGTGTATGTGTGGGTGTGGTGAAAATGATGTCGATATCTCATTAGGCAAATAGGAAGCTTTTAGATCATTAATATCCGTTTCAGTTTGACTTTGGAGAATCGAGCATGAGCTCGCATTTTAATTTACTGAAAGCTAGAAGCAGTAAGATGAGCCAACATTTCGCCCCAAGAATTACATTATCAGGATCTTATATATATATATATATATATATATATATATATATATATATATATATATCAGTGTCTGTGTGTGCATGTGTGTATTGCCCCCAGAATTAAATCATTGGGATCTATCCATATATATCTACATAGATGGATTGATTGTGATATATATATATATATATATATATATATATATATATATATATATATATATATATATATATATATATATATATATATATATATTACGTATGAATAATAATCTGTTAATCTTCGCCAACACAAATTTCCCTGCAATGAATAGAAATATCATCCTATGTGTCATCTCTTTACTGTTCTGTTACGAGTTTCTCTCCTTCTATTTCCAGTGTTCTTAAAACCAGATTTAATAGTTTAGATTGAAGTGGAGAATTTTTGCTTTGAGTTGAGGATGATTTTCTTTGCTGGCGGACAATTTATGATTTTAACGCAATTTGTATAACCCGAATTTTGCTCAAAAACTCCGTATTTCTCTCAAATTCAAATATATATATATATATATATATATATATATATGTGTGTGTGTGTGTGTGTGTGTGAAATTATGCATAGGTGCATATGTGCACATGTGTGCACAAGTATGCGCATGCACGTTGATAGTATTCATGCTTGCCTATTTAAATGTACCAATACATCTCAACTGAATTTACGGTTTGGATGATGACAATAGTGATTTATAGGAATTTTTTTGTTGTTGATTACTACGAACGTAAATTTGACGATTGCAGAGAATATATATTTGAAAGTATTAAATAAGTAGCTTTAAGCGAGATAAGCAATTTCCCTCTTCTTCATTGTGAGCAGGATATTTTACTTCCAAGGATTTCTGATGTCAAAAGAGACATTTCACAGAGATATCCTGACGATTGGTAATCAAAGCCGGATCTTGGAATACAGCCATGAAGATCTACGAACTTAAAACTATATGTACGTATGTTTATGAAGACATACATATACACTTGAATACACACACACATACACACACAAACACACACTCACACCAACGTAGGTATATGTATATGAACGGAAAGATAGAGAGATATTAAGATCGTATATGGCTTGTCTCTATATATGCTTGCGTGTGTGTATGAGTCAAGATCCAATTTACCAAAAGGTGCGAGTCAGTTTTCAATATATGATTAAGCAAAGAAATGTTCTTAATTATTTTGTTAATATTCTGATTATCAGTCGTGTCATTTTTATCGTGTCAAAGTAGATAGCAAACACCGAAATAATAATATAAACGCTGATGACTCTTCTTGCTAATTGTATTTTGATTATCGCCAAGTCTTTTGTCAAACTCTACATTTGACTTTTTATATAATAATTTTATAATTTCACCTCACGTCAATAGGCATAAAACGATGATGCAAACAAGATTGTAGTGTCAAATTTCTTTCATACAATGAATAGTATTGAATAGCTCAAAATAGACAATATTCCATAACACCAAAAAAAAAAGATTGTTTTTTAGGTATCTATTCCTGTGTATGAACTCTGGGAGATTAAAAAAAAATAAACAATTTTTTTAACTATGTTTCCTGTTTTTTGATTGTTTCAAATTTAATTGGTGTTTTTCATTGTATTCCTGACTAGTACATGAGGGTCCAGCTTCAGTGAGAAAATAATGCTCGGAATTCGGGAAGTGGGTCAGGCTGAGAACTAGCATCGTTCCTCAAACCTAAAACTTTTTAGCACATCCCGTAAGCATCAGTATAAAAATTCCTAACCCTAAAGCTGACATACAGAATTTTCACCAGATATTCCTCACATATATGGGGATACATGGTAAAATTTGAATATGGTTGTCAATTGCCTACATAATCAAATAGAGAAATGAGGAAAATAAGAATTTTTGAGAAAAATCAGAAAGCCTATTTCATACAAACATTCTAACACTCGTACAGCAGTAATACGTATACAAATGGCCTGATATGTTATGATTTATAGCATATTCAAATGACTGAAAGTATGAAAATCTATGCTTTATGTATAGTTTTAACTAGATGATAGTGTTTGAAATATTGATTTTCATGCATTTTGTTATCATTTTCACTGAAAACAATTATGTTTCAAAATTCTAAACTGTAGCCTTTCGTGTGCGCAATGACATTAAAGTACATGCATACACTAACGAATGATTGAATATAGGGTTGCTACAAAGCAATGCTTTGCAAATTACTCCTTTTTGATATAGAAAACAAAGCATTGCTTTCTTCATACCTCACAGCGTTCCACAATATATCTCAATACGTGCGTCCGATAGGATGATTTAACTTTAACAGCAGGATCTCTGAATATAAATATCAATTTGCCTAATCATTTGTAGTCAAGAAATCCATTATATCTTGAGGAGAATATAGGCAATGCTTTAACCCCTTAATGGATTACCTTGAGTATATGGTTACCTTTAATGGATTATACTGATTATATTTATATATATGTGTGTACGTGTGTGTGTATTTGTTAGTGTGCCTCGCATAGATCAATCATCTCAGCTCGTGAGTGTACCAGAACCTACTATCTAACACGATTATTTGAAATTATATAAGATACAGATCTATATCTAGAATTATCTAAAAGATAATACCAACTGAATGTTGGAGCTTTTTAAGTCCAAAGTATAGACTTGATCAAGCGCTCAATGAAAAATGTTTTGAGAGTGCTCACTGGTACAAATTTCATGGTTACAGTCATAGAATTCAGATCAGGAACAACAGGACACATACACACATACACACACACACACACACACACACATACACAACCATAGAAGCACTCAAACACACAAATGCGCCATTAAAGGATGATTTGCAACCTATTTGACTGGTTGGTCAGGTCATCTTTGGTGTTACAGTTATTTGATATATATATATATATATATATATATATATATATATATATATATATATATATATATTGGAGAATAAATTATAGATAATATGCAGACTAGATTGGGTGAATGATTATTCAGGATGTTCTGTGAGGCACAACCCTACACCTCCAGTAAGATGAGAAAAAACGTAAGGAAAAGCATTTCAGTGATTGAATTATTCACATTTCAAGTGTTCAGGTTGGGTTGACAATGAATGGTCAAAATCGTTCAGGGGCTGTACATTGTAATCATGTTATTTTCATTGGATTGGAGATTGACACGTATGTAAGGGTTTGGTTAGAGTTTGTTCCTAATTTTTTGTGTTAAATGGGAATATTTGTCTTGAGGGTGTGCAGATGTGTCAAACAACGGATATTCAAAATGAAAAAAAAAACGATTTGTGTGTGTGTATGGCTGGATGTGAGTGTGTGCATATGGCTGGATGTGAGTGTGTGTGCATGTAACTAATGAGTGAAAGGAGACACACACACACACACGCACGAGCATTCACGCTCATATTCACTCACGGGTACACAGGTCATTCACTGATCTCACAGACCCCCAAGTATAGCACACAATAGTGTCGATCACACCAAACTGAACATTTTGAACTCGAACTGATACTTCAATATCATTGATCACATTTCAAACCCTGGCAGCTGATCTTCCTAGGGTCATGACACAGAGCACACAAAAAAAACTCAATGAACAATTGGTATATCAATACACTTACGGACAACATAGATAACTTCGATAATGAGAGGTTTCATCCCTCACTGAAAATAGGATGGGGTCATTCACGTTGGAAAGTTTGTGGGAGAATTATTATTCACTAAATGTATGTTTTCTTCATTGTCTATAAGAGGATCACCGTTATGTCAGCCTAGCCTAGAAGGAATGCAGAAGAACCTCAGAACACTTCACTGAAAGAAAGTAAGAGTTATTCTGGAGATTGATCAGAACGTTTTAAAAACATCACACTATACATTCATACGATACACCAAAGAACATCAAGAAATTTAAGCCGTTGAATTAAAACAGCAGGAAATAGAACTCTTTCAAAAATCACTCTACATTAAACGCACACTACACCAAGAAAACAAGATTAGATAATCGAAAACTCAAACAACATCAAAAACATCAGACTACATGAACACTTCAGTCAACAGACGGGCTCACCACTCAGCAAAATATTATCACGCCTTTCTCTATAATTACATGAAGAAGCAAATTATCCGAGATATATTGATGATTTCCTTTTAATTCATTCAAACACTATTAACCCTACCACATTTAGCAGATTCAAAAATGTCGAATCCACAATAGATTACAGGTGAGATGAAGAACCAAACAACTCACTTCCGTTTCTGGACACCGTATTATACTAAACAAACACTAACATACACTAACCTATATACGGCAAATGTAACATAAAAAAATAACCACCCCTGCTCAACACAACACTAGAACAAAATCTGGAATGATTGCAGGCTTTTATCAAAGAACTGATAGTAGTTTTGGCTCCCAACTCCTACAAAAAGAGATGAAATACAAAAGATTTATTCTCATGTACCTATAATACATATATTATTTCAGAAGAAAGGTTGCAAGGATCCCACTTCCTCAAAATACACCAAAGCGAAAACACAGCAATCACCAACAAGACTGTCAGGTGGACCATCCTACTAATGAACTCCAAAACCATTGCACTCTCCAAACATCAAACAAAAATAGGATCCAGAATTGCAACTAGAACTTCAAGAAACCGCCAACGACATGAATTAAAATTTGTATGCTATATGTACTTGGTCCAAATAAAACCAAGTAAAATGAATATCATGTACAACAAAAATATTGAGGACAAAAAATCGACCACTACATCTACTTAAGACATCTAATCTCTATGAAACCCTGAAAAGAGAGGAAATCAAACAGAAAAATATTCTAGAATATCTCTGAATTTTAGAGATGAGGTATTATTATTATTTCTATAGATATTCAGACCATACTCATCAGGTAGATGTGGGGAAGTGATGATGATAACTGACGAAGGCCGTAGAGTGCAACAGCCGAAACATTGTCTGAAAAACAACCAAGATGAGGATGGCCCGAATCAATAGAAATATTCTAGAATAGTTTGTTTCCGGGAAAACAGAATCAAGCTTTGAGGACTTTAAAATCCCGTCAGTGTCAGGAAGAACGGTATACAACCAGTCCTCCCTATAGTCGCTTATTTAGCTGTAACAAATTGAGAAACATGCGTCGTTCCCATGAGAGAATCATGCTCAAGAGCACATGGAAAGATTAAAAAACAGCACAATATATTGGAGAAAAAACGGGAGATAAAGTTATCATAGGATCAATTAAAAAACTCAAATGTCAATGGACTGGTCATACTACAAGAATGTCATGCAAGCGAGGGGCATCATGAATCACAACGTGGATCTCTAGAGATCATATGCAAATCTGTAACCGGCGAAATATAACGTAGCGTGCCAAACTGGATAATTTCAGATAGTATTGGCTCTGCAACGCCAATGATGGAGAGGTCTGGCGAATCCTGGGGAAATTTTATTCCAACAACAGACGCTATAAGTCTGCTGCAGTTGCTGCTGCTGGTATTTTGACTTCAATAGTGGATTTAATGACCACCAAAAATTTCTCTGGTTGTGATAACACTTCCTCTTCGACGTATTTTTTTGTTGTTCATGGTACACATATTCTAGTAACACTTTCTTCTGAAAGTTTGATTTTTACTTGGCTTTGTAATTAGATATTTTTGGAGTTGAAGTCAAGGGACGATTTTTTCCAAACTGAAATGGCAATATTTGAACACTTTTAGGTGTGAATGCGGAGGAGAATTTCTTTTCACCTCTTGAGGGTAAAAAAGTGAGAGCATTCCTTAGAGCATCAACGTCAGGAGAATTTTTTTTCCTTTTTAGTGATGGTAATAGTTGAAATGTTAGATATGCTTTCCTGTCAAAAAAGCTCTTGCAGCTCGTTCGGTAGAGCAGCTGTCGTACATGGGCGGGACTCCCAAAGCACAAGGATGTGAGTTTGAGTCTCAAAGAAGGCTCATCATTATGTTTAATCTGTGCAATTCACCAATGACCGTATAATGAGTAGTTACGATGAAAGAGATACTTGTAAAAAGTCAATACGTATTAACATTGCTGTATCTGATAAGATTATAAAGCTGGTTACACTTACACATACCATCCAAGTAAGCTGAGCACTCACTACGGTAACTGAGATTATGGACGAATAAAATAATCTGAGTAAACATATAGGAAGAACATTTCGAGCGATTCCCAAAATATGTCTGCTAAAATAATTTCGCTTATTAAAGATTTTTCCGCTGATGACCCGTAAGTTAATTAATTGTCTGAGGAGAACACTTGAAATGTCCAAAACGTTCACTCCGAGATATTTTTATATTGTTCTGGTTGGTTTGTAAAAGGAAAGAAATACATTGAATCACTCACAACAAAGCCGTCGGTCCTGTATCATACACTTGACATATGTTCAGATACTTAAGGAAGGTGTAAGGCAAATCTTGATGGTTTCATTCTGCGTTCGAATAAACATCCTCAATTACCCAAATCAGACTTTCTCACATTCTGTATTCGTATCATGACAAAGTCATTTTTCCTACTTCTATCCACCACCGTTGTCATTTGCCTCTCGTACCAACTCCTCTTCACTCTCTTGAGATTCTCTTTTTCTTTTTCTTCTCCCTTCTTCCTTTATTAGTTCTCCCTCATTACTCCAATTCTCTAACTTACCACCCACCTTTTTCTCGTTCATGTCGTCTCTTCAACTCACTGTTCTTTATTCATTTCCTTTCCTCCCTTACCAATTGTTTCTTCCTTCCCATCTAGATAGATTTTCTTTCAACTTCTTCATTTTATCTACCTTCTCTTTGTATTGATTTTCCTCTCCCTCCTACTTCACTTCTCTATTTCAATTATATTATTCAATTTTTTGTCCCCTTACTCTTTATAACTTTTTTTTATAACATTCTTTTTTTTCCATCATTATTTATTTCTTGACTTAACCTACGTAAATACTTCATTTCTAGGAATTATTATTGAAAACTCCAATTGTGCCATTAATAACATAAAATGTATGACATAATTACAAGCAATGTTTTGATTTTTGACAGATAGTTTCTATTCCTAGTTCACACAGTAGGAGGTTGGAAGAGACAAACGATTTTTCTGTCGCTATAATTTGAATCATTTTTCACTGTCTCTACAATTGTGCTCCGTTTGTCAAATTTCAAATTTAGCAAAATTATATTAAATTATCAGCAAGCTAAACTATCAACTTGTCATATAAGCTTTTGACACTTGCTTCATCCTAGAACCTAAATTATTGATTTTTCCCCACGAAAACACACGATGAAACAGTGCCATGAATAGACAGAAATGTTAATTTAGTAATATTGCCAACGTTTTTGTCTGTGTACATGAATCCGCGACCTCGAATGAAATATATTACGTTCCCAGTTAGAATAGCTAAGTTATCTTTCGTTATTCTTGTTTTTCTCGTATAACAAATCTTGTTTTTTGGGGTTTTTTTTTTTGTTTTGTCTTGTTTTTTTTACAAAATACAATGAGAAAATTGGGATAAAATAACATCAAACAAAATGTTCATAAAAATGTTGTACAATATGATCATAAAAATTGACGTATACTAACATTCTTTGTAGCTTTCTATGTATTCTCCTTGGGATATATCGGTTTCTAAGAAAATAGTGGCAAAATTTAGTATGACATTCGCAGTTTGGGAGATTTACTGTGGTTTTTCCAAATGCCCTTTTAGTTAGAACGTCCTATTTAGAGAAAGTAAGCAAAATATTTTTAGCCACCTCATAAAAATGAATTTTATCAATGAAAAGAATGTGAATATGCAAATCAAAGAATTCCAAAAATGGAATTGTTACTCGTTATATCTCATAATTACGTCTACCTTTTTCTTTCACACTCCCTTCCTTGGCAAGCCTTTCACTTTTGGGCTTGCTTACCATTGTCCCTGCTTCTTCACCTGCATCTTATTTTCTCCTATCTTTTCCACACTATTCAATTCCCAATTCTCCTGATCTTTTTTCCCTCCTCCTTTACTTCTCAACAGACACATATTTGCCTTTTTTTTCAACAATATTTCTTTTAAATCCTGAAAATTTTTTTCCCTAATTTCCAACCTATTTTGTATTATAAAATCATTCACAATAGTAAAAAGATTTTCAATGCTTTTTTGTAGTAAAACCATCAGCAATGCATTTACACAATCGATTTAATATCCCCATTGTGACTGTAACGTTTGCCCTAATTCCTGACAAATGATCAGCCTTCCCTCCAAGATTTTTCAAGTACAACATACAGAATGGATGTCGGATTATCTTTAAGTAAATCTTGAGGAAAAAAATTCTCCGGTTTATAATCATGAAATATTTTCACCACCTGCTAAAAGTATTTAATTTGTTTGTGCCGAAAATTGCTATTGGTAAGAGGGGAGTGTTGGAGTAAGTGTAAAGCCATCCATTGACAAAAATATGAAACTACTAAAATACAAATATAATTATTTCTATTTCCCCTACCGTTGAAATGTGCTATTGCAATATATATGTAAGCATTGAAGTGGATGAGAATTCCATGAAATACTTTCATGATAAGCCCCATGTGCGTCTTTATGTCTGCCTTTAGTATTTGTCCAGCGAGACGTCTATCAAATGCTAATTATAAAGCAGTCACTTTTACTTTTTTTTCAATTTTCTCTTTGGCAAATATATAAAACCAAATCATGGTTCATTCTGGTTAAACATAAACAAGAAAATGCCGAAAGCACTGTTATGATGTCATTATAGTAAAATGCAATAGATGGTTCCTTTTTTGTGTACACATTGCGGTACTCGTAGTTGAACTGCAGTTTCAAACTAAAAAAACATCAACCATTTATTGGATTTAAATGAAAAGTTTCTCTCTCTTGTAAATGGTGGATTTTTCTGTTTTTTGTTTGTTTTTTATTCAAATTTGCATTAACTCTGCTGGTTAGTTGGGTAGTTTAACTGTGAGTACCACAATAAAATGCAAGAAAAAGGGACCGGTCTTTTGAATAATAACGTGAATGCTAATACTGTCATTTTCTTCACAGAAAGGGTCTCATTGAATCGGCTCCACTTGATTTACTTAAGGACTGTGTTAGTCGGGAAACCAGTGGAGATTGATCTCAAAATAACATTCAATTTTGTTTGATAGATTGTACCCATAATATAAACAGTTTTTTTTCTTTACTAATCAGATTTAAAAAGGAATATTTATCTACAATACTAAACTAAGTTTCATGTATATCCTTTAAAGATGTTCTGTAAAAACCCAACTTTAATGACCGCAGACTTAACGCGCATGTATTTCCAACATCAAGTTTAGTGACATGTGTTGCATGACATTATGACTGAGTAAGAGGATAGATTATTTAGTTTAGTTTAGTTGATAGGTATGAACAACGAGGACACAATCTTACAGGAAAATTGACACTCCAAGATCTAAAAATCTGGCTAAATCAGCATAACAAAACTTTCGATACTTGTTTATTAAAAGACAAAATTAGAAAAAATATTTTCCGTTAATAATATTTGAAAAAAAAATCCATGCATTCTTACCATTTTGATGATTTATTTATCGTATACATCGCCACTTTCATCGATTTTCTCAAGTTTAACAAATAAATCTCTTGAGATTTTAATCATGTTCACCTTTCTTTTTTTTTTTAAATAGTGCCTATAGATGACTCTCGGGGGGTCTTAATTTGAGAAATAAAAAATTGGAAAATTAAGTAAAATATTTTCTTCTGAGCATTTTTTCTTTAGTTTTTTTTCCATTGAATTTAATTTAGGCTTTTCATCTGATGGGAGATTTTTTACGAAATATTTCCTTCATAAAAATTTTTCTATCGATTATATGAGTCATTCCTGAGCTTGAAAAGTATATATATATATATATATATATATATATATATATATATATTTATATATATATATATATATATATATATATATATATATATATACATATATATATATATATACATATATATATATACATATATATATATATATATATATATATATATATATATATATATATATATATATATATATATATATATATATACATATGATATGATAATGGAGTATTTATCTGTTTTTCGTAGAAATCAATGAAAAAGATTATGTGTAAATGAAATAAATCATCAAAATGATAAAAGATTCGGTAAAAATTTTATAAAATGCAAAATTTTCCCCCACCGATATTCGGTACAAAAATCACAGTTTGAAAGGTCGTCTTTTAATAAATATTTATCAAAGAATTTATTGATTTTATGTTGATTTTCAATATAAACAAGTAAAGATCATAGTATTCCACCAAGTGCACCTTGTTAGGTGAGTTTTCCAACCATCTTGCAGTTGGACGCTCAAATTCACCACGAGGTTGGATTCTCAAATATCACAAAGATCTATCTGATTTTTCTCATGTTTAAAACTGTTTATGAGATCTTTCTGGTCATATCTTACTAAACACAATATAATGATAATTTTTTATGATAATGCCTTGGCATCAGTCATTTTATTCAAATTTAAAAAGTTGATATAAGTAAGAATGTTTTTTTGCTGATGTAAGATAACACCATCTTCTCAAGTTTAGCCATATGATTAGTATGCGTCATGTTTACCAAGAATCTACAATTACCGGCCAGAACGAGTCTCAAATAAAAGTTCCAACCGTAATATATTCCATCAGTCTTCTTGGTTTGACAAGAAAGTAAATTATATAGATAGTTAGTAACTTGAAACCTGTGGCACTCCTTTTGTGCTGCTTCTGATAGCTTCTTTGTACATTGTTTCGGAGAAGAAAGAAAGAACTGCGTATACATCCTCGACTTCTGAGGCAAAATTCAAAGAAAGGGTTTGATAGCTTTCTTGTAAAGATGAAGATAGGAGGCAGCAAGTAGCATTTTCTTTTTATGCACATCAAGCGAGAAATATTCTTTGCCGAGCTTTACAAAGTCTGTTGCTTGCACTCTCGATTGAACGCTGAAAAAATTCTTTCCAATGATTTAGTTCATTCTTTTGTTCGTTGACGGCTCTTTGTAACTTTACCATAAAACTGGGAAGAACAAAAATAAGATGTGATTCATAAAGTTGGAGTAAGTTTCAACAGAAGTTTTCGTGAGGTAAAAAAAAAATACTTCCAAGAAATATTGACATTTATTTAGCTTATCTTAACAAGACAAGGGGTCAAACAAAGGAAAAACAGGATACAAATATTGTCTTATTGACAGTTTAAGTGACAAGAGGCAGTCTGATTGAGTTTAAAATCTCGGGTTTAAACAGTACTTAAACAGCAATAAGTGGGACTGACTGAAAATTCATTATTTTTTCGCCACAAAATATAACTACAACCAAATTTCGAATACTGGTTTTCCTCGACATTCGAAAGTGGAACCTCCTTATGAAAATATTTCATAATATGAGAGTATGAATCTACATGGAGGAAAGGTTCGCGTTCAATTTCTAGAAACATGCTGAGGATGCTATGCTATACTAAGCTATATTGTTGGAGGTCATGGTTGTTAGAGGTACCAATTACGTGAGGGGAAGTAAAGGGAACAGCTTGCACTGTGTCTATAACGACACCCTGAAAGACAAATACAGAACGCTGTTTGCATCTCACCTTCCCCGAAAGATTGCCGAACATTGGTGTAAAGTAAAATCTCGAAAAGCATAAGATTCCTGCCTTCCTTCTCGTGTGTCGTAGATTCATGTTTAAGTCAAATGTTTATATTCCTGCCAGAAAAAGGAAAAATAGCGGTTGTGGCTTTTAGTGAAGATTAGGTATGCATACAGGGTGTCCTAACCAACACATGATTTGGGCAACCAAAAATTGTACTTTCTGTATAGACAAGGATATAATTTCACTTCTTAACGGGAAAATACTCGAAAATTGCAGAACCTATAGAAATACTGGACTGTGGTTTGCATATGTGACAAACATCTCATGGTTAATTCAAACACCTCATGGCTAATTCGACTAAGAAAGAGCAGACTGTAAAATTTACTGAATAAACAAACGTTTTTTTAGACCATGACATCTGTTGACATTACTAGGTTATTCGTTATCATCGCAATTACAATTTTTCTTTTCAAATTTACTGCTTTTTGAAAATATCAAAACAATTTTGTCGACCAGTCACTCATATAATGCAATGTTTTCATCTATCCAAAGCGTGTTTATAACAAAATAAAGTAAGATGCAGCCGTATTCTATGTCTCATCTTCAAGGAAAACAACGTATTATTGAGATTCCCAAGACAGATCGTGTATCTGAGAAATGCCGTGTAGGCGTATTTGAGACCTAAACAAAGAGAAGGGTTCATGTCTGCAGGTACAAAATGGTTGCCCAGTAGAGTGTGTCAAAGAAACAATCGCAATTCTGGTCTTGCAATCACGGAAACGCATGTCAAAACCATGATTAAAGGATTTTATACTTTGTACATTTTCTTTCGGCTGAAGATTACTCAAGCTAGTTACTGTGCATTACGTCCATAATGATGATGAGCATATTATTATTATTATTATTATTATTATTATTATTATTATTATTATTATTATTATTATTTGGAATCTCACACCAGTTGCCTGGTGGTAACCGCTGGAGTTTGAGTGACAGCAAGTCTCCTCAAGTCTCCAGCCCTCCTCTCGTAGTACTCATAGGTCGCAGTAATTCTACGATTTACAGTTTCACACCGGTTGCCCAGTGGTTATCGCTGAAGGCTGAGTGACAATAAGTCTCCTCAGGTCCTCAGCTAACGTCTCCTCCCTCTTTCGCATATCATGACAGAGCTACTATTCGTTGCAGTACTTATATCTCTAGCACCTTCCTCAGTATCCGTGCAGTTCCAAGTAGCGCTGTGGTCTGTACGGTCTCTATCCTCTCCCTAATCCCGATCTCCTCCAGTCTCTCCCTCAGCGTTTTGGGGACAGTTCCTAGTGCGCCCACTATGACCTGTACTACCCTGGTTTTCATGTTCCACATTTTCCTTAACTCCCTTGCTAGGTCCTGGTATTTTTCCCTTTTTTCACCCTCCTTCTTTTTTACTCTATGGTCCGCAGGTACAGCAACGTCTACTATTTGGCAAGCCTTCCTTTTTTTGTCTACTATTACTAAGTCCGGTCTTCTTGCCTGGATGAGGTGGTCAGTTTGGATGTCAAAGTCCCACAGTAGTTTGTGGTTGTCATTCTCCAAAACTGCCTCTGGCTTGTGCTGATACCACTTTTCCCCATGGTTGAATCCCATTTGTTTACTTAGTTCCCAGTGTATCATCGTTGCTACTCTATCGTGTCTATGCTTATACTCCTTCTGGGCGAGCTGACTACATTCACTAGTTATGTGGTTTACTGTCTAATCTCTTTCACCGCACATGCGGCATTTGCTGTTTGTCTGTGTTCTGTCGATTTTTGCTTTTATGTAGTTTGTCCTTATGCTTTTGTTTTGGGCTGCCATGATGAGCGATTCTGTTTCTCTCTTAAGGTTTCCCTTTCGTAACCACGTCCATGATTTCTCGTCTGCTATATCTTTTATCTGTCTTTTAAACTCGCGGTACAATTTTTTCCCTTCCCACTTTTCTTTTCTAGTTTGCTGTACTGTTCCATTGTTTTCTACTTTATTGCTTGTTGCACTATCCCTCGCGCTCTTTATGATTCCTTCACTATTTGTTTGCACATATCTATCTAGGACTACTTTAGCTCTCTGGACACAATCTTCTATGCTGATGAGCCCCCTACCACCTTCTTTTCTCTTAACGTATAGTCTATCTGTATCATCCCTAGGGTGTAATGCTTTATGCATCGTCATGAGTTTCCTTGTTCGCCTATCCATTGATTGGAGCTCTTCCTTTGTCCATCCTAGGAATGGTCCTGTATACCTAACTACTGACACAGCCCAGGTGTTCATTCCTTTTATTAGATTTCTGCTATTTAATTTGGTTTCTAATATTTTCCTTATCCTTCTGAGGTATTCTCTCTTAATTTTCTCCTTCATCTCTTCCCGTTTTATCGTGTCACATTCAAGGACACCTAGGTACTTGTATCGGTCTTGTGCAGTCAATGCCCTAATCTTGTTGTTGTCCGGAAGTTCTATTCCCTCAGTCATTGAAAGCCTTCCTTTATGCATCACCATGATTGCGCATTTTTATTATTATTATTATTATTATTATTATTATTATTATTATTATTATTATTATTATTATTATTATTATTATTATCATCAATGATGATAATAATAATGATAATAATAATAATAATGATAATAATAATAATGATAATAATAATAGTGGCAGACGAGAAATCATGGACATGGTTATGAAAAAGGAAACCTGAGGAGAGAAACGGAGTTGCTCATCATAGCAGCTCAAAACAAAAGCATCAGGGCAAATTATATAAAAACAAAAATCGACAAAACACAGACGAACAGCAAGTGTCGCCCGTGCGGCGAAAGAGATGAGACCGTAAAACACATAACTAGTAAATGTAAGCAACTCGCCCAGATGGAGTACGAGTGCAGACACGATAGAGTAGCAACGATGATACACTCGGAAGTAAGTAAACGAAAGTGGTATCAGCACAAACCAGAGGCAGTTTTGGAGAATGACAACCACGAACTATTCTGGGACTTGGATATTCAAACTGACCACCTCACCCAGGCAAAAAGACCGGATTTGGTGATTGTAGACAAGAAGAGGAAGATCTGCCTAATAGTAGACGTGGCTGTACCTGCAGAACATAGAGTAAAGAGGAAGGAGAGTGAAAAACGGGAAAATACCAGGACCTAGCAAGAGAATTAAGGAATATGTGGGACATGAAAACCAGGGTAGTACCGGTCATAGTGGGCGCACTAGGAACTGTCCCCAAAAAGACTGGAGGAGATCGGGATTAGGGGAGGATAGAGACCCTATAGACTACAGCACTACTGGGAACAGCACGGATACTGAGGAAGGTGCTAGAGATATATGGACTGCAACGAATTGCAGCCCTGACATGATAGGCGAAAGAGAGAGGAGACGTTAGCTGAAAGACCTGAGGAGACTTATTGTCACTCAGCCTTCAGCGATAACCACTGGGCAACCGGTGTGAAGCTATAAATCATAGAATTACTGCGACCTATGAGTACTGGGAGAGGAGGGCTGGAGACTTGAGGAGACTTGCTGTCACTCAAACTCCAGCAGTTACCACGAGGCAACTGGTGTGAGATTGCAAAAAAAAAAAAATAATAATAATAATAATAATAATAATAATAATAATAATAATAATAATAATAATAATAATAATAATAATAATAATAATAATAATAGTAATAATACATGGACGTGGTTACGAAAGGGGAACCTTAAGAGAGAAACAGAATCGCTCATCATGGCAGCCCAAAACAAAAGCATAAGGACAAACTACATAAAAACAAAAATCGACAGAACGCAGACAAACAGCAAATGCCGCTTGTTTGGTGAAAGAGATTAGACAGTAAACCACATAACTAGTGAATGTAGTCAACTCGCCTAGAAGGAGTATAAGCATAGACACGATAGAGTAGCAACGATGATACACTGGGAACTGAGTAAACAAATGGGATTCAACCATGTGGAAAAGTGGTATCAGCACAAGCCAGAGGCAGTTTTGGAGAATGACAACCACAAACTACTGTGGGACTTTGACATCCAAACTGACCACCTCATCCAGGCAAGAAGACCGGACTTAGTAATAGTAGACAAAAAAAGGGAGGCCTGCCAAATAGTAGACGTTGCTGTACCTGCGGACCATAGAGTAAAAAAGAAGGAGGGTGAAAAAAGGGAAAAATACCAGGACCTAGCAAGGGAGTTAAGGAAAATGTGGAACATGAAAACCAGGGTAGTACAGGTCATAGTGGGCGCACTAGGAACTGTCCCCAAAACGCTGAGGGAGAGACTGGAGGAGATCGGGATTAGGGGGAGGATAGAGACCGTACAGACCACAGCACTACTTGGAACTGCACGGATACTGAGGAAGGTGCAAGAGATATAAGTACTGCAACGAATAGTAGCTCTGTCATGATATGCGAAAGAGGGAGGAGACGTTAGCTGAAGACCTGAGGAGACTTATTGTCACTCAGCCTTCAGCGATAACCACTGGGCAACCGGTGTGAAACTATAAATCGTAGAATTACTGCGACCAATGAGCACTAGGAGAGGAGGGCTGGAGACTTGAGGAGACTTGCTGTCACTCAAACTCCAGCGGTTACCACCAGGCAACTGGTGTGAGATTCCAAATAATAATAATAATAATAATAATAATAATAATAATAATAATAATAATAATAATAATAATAATAATGATAATAATAATAATACAACAACAATCTTCGAAAGAAAGGGACTTATCAGCAGAAGAACAGTAGGGATGCAGGAGAAGAACCAACATATTGATTTGGCCAGAGGAAGTTAGGAGATGGAGTAAAAATCTTGCAATGAAAAGGGTAGACAGAAAAAGCATACGATTTAATCACACACAGCTGGATATTCAAATGCCTCAGAATTTTGTACTTATTTCATATGCGTATTTATCAAATTACATCATATAGTAATGTGCTTTCTCTCCTAAGGGATCAAAAATAGTCATTTTTTATCTGTGCCTGACATGATTCATTTCGGTTTTCTGACAAAATGCCATAGGTTCAAATGGAACTGGTGCTCGTAAGAGGAAAAAAACAGCCTTGTAAAAATTACTGTTTAGTATATGTACTGCAGCAGAAAACTGTGACAGGCCCACAAGGTACCCAACGCTTGACCTTCTGTTGTATTTACCTAAGCTTGGAGATATCAATGTATTTGGTCTGTTTCATGGCCTTTGTCGCAAAAGAAAATCTTACTAACTCCAGCCAGCAGTTTTCAAACCTAGGTGAGAAAATTGATGTTGGTTTTACAGAGAAGTTCGTTTCCTCTACCTAAATGATTGATGAAACCCAATCTATCTCCAAGTATTTACAACAGTTTGGCCTTATACCCTACTAAACTATTTTTAGTTTAGTCAATAAGAGTGAAAAATACCAGGAAAGTAAAAAGAATAGAGGATACTTGTTTAGAGAATAGAAACAAAAATGAATTGAATGAATGCAAATATGATATCAGTGACAACAGGAAAAAGGAAAAACAGAAAGAGACAGTTATCAAAGAGAAACTAAACGGGAAAAGAAAAAAAAGAGGAAAAAAAAAACCTTTTTTGCCGCCAGCAATGCTCTCTCCTGTCTAGGCTTATTGGATCAGCCGGCCTAATGAATGAAACTGGATATTGCCATAATATCGACGTCACATCACTGGACAACGAATGGTAGAAGGTGGTGGACATGGACAGAGTCTGTGTCAAGTGGCTGGGAAGACAATTTTCGGAGAACGGAAAAAAAAACCTTAAGTGGGATGGGTTGGTGCCGAAAGAGCAGCTGACCTGGTCAATGGGAAACTGGACTGAGAAATTCATCATATGTCGGACTTGGGTTATAAATATTCATTTTGTCAAACGACTAAAGCCTAGAAAAACATTACCAAAGACTTACTCAAAGAAAAACAAAATTAGGCATAATTCCTGTTATATGTAACCTTATACTGGTGGAATTAGTCAGAAAGTAAGCGAACGTTTGCATTTCTAGTCCGGTCTTAATGAGGAAATATGAATAGTGAAAGAATTTTTGGCGGGAGACTTGAAAGAACAGAACAACAACAACAAAAACTAATGAGTGTGTTGATGTTAAGATATCTTTATGAAATATGCGAGTCACTTTGATGATCCTTATCCCTTCCCTCTCCGTTAAGCAGCGTGTATTTCACAGCACGTGCGAGCATCAACAACGTATACGAGTTCACTGTAATGAACATACTAAACTTGAGCGGATTCGCTATAGGGTCGGACGGGGAATTTAGCATTTTATTGTTCTGTTTTGTTTTTTTTTTGGTTTTTTTTTTTGCTTTTAGAATCTGCATTCAAATTTTCAGTTTTGCCGGCAAACACTAAAACACTGATGATCATCATCACCATCACCATTTTCATACACAGTTTAATACCCTATTTGAATGGATACAGTACAATTATTGATTGATATTCAACAGTTGATTGGGATGAGTTTATTTCAGAATCAAATTTATGCTGTCTACAATAAATTATGCGTAAAATAGCAGACAAAGTATTTCAGGATATCTTTGAATCAAATATTTGTTTGTTTCCTTAGTTCATGGAAAATGGGAGATGAGTTCGTTATTTTATTTGGGAAATGGATGTTTTACTCTTAGTGGGAAGGGTTGTAAAAATATCAGGTTATTCAGCCTAATTTGACGACCGGCTGGATTATCTATTATCGATCTAAATCTCTGTTTTTCAAAGTTAGAGCAGAACTTGTTAATTTGAGTATTTTTATGTTTATTCTCATCTGGTTTGATAGTTACTTTTATCGGTAGGTATTTCTTGGATATTAGTCAAATAGTATTCTTTGTTCACAAAGACTACTGCATTGTGTTGGTGTATTTCTTTATTATGATATTCTTATTATTATGGGTAATTTTCAAGGATTGTGTCTGGAATAAGATTCAGATGAAATTTAAATTTGTTTTTTTTTTTACAAGGGAGTTGTCACTGTTATCAGAGTAAATATATCACCTCCCTTAAAAAAAGTTTGAGTTGGAATTCTGTTAGGTCTCCTTTCATTCCATTAAATTACTTTTGATGTTTCGACTATATCAAAGCCCCAAGTGAAGTACGCAGAATTTCAAGGGTGTTGTCATTTTTTCTCCGTAGCAAAACTTACATGACCGACATTTTTCCTTCTACGTCTGTTAACCATTCTTTTCTTCGGGGTCAAGTCTTGAATACCATCTCCAAGTGACACAAAAATACGTAGCAATCACCAGCATATAATTTCTATGGAGAAGAATAAGCAAACACAAATCATGATTGTTTTATCTATTCTCGGAATTAACAGTGTATCCTGTCGACTAATGTCCTTCCATAAATGCAAGTCAAGTAAAACCTCATTTATGGTCTTTAACAATAAGTGTGGTCGATATCATTGCTCAAATTCAGATGCTCTGTAAACAAGGATTTTTTTGGAGAAAAATCTTGACGACCTTTCACAAGTAAATCAACTTAACAACGGATTCTTACTGACTAAATAAACTTCCAATATGATTGACGACTGTTCCACTTGTATTTTCATGGCAGCATAATATTTAAGTTGGCAAGTATTTACCTCGCCGATGAAAACACAAACTCATTAGGATTTGTAAGGTATATTGGAAAATGGATATTGGGTTGAAAGTGATTGCATTATAATAACTTCCAAACTTGTTGCATTGTATTATCTGATTTTTCTTACAAAAGTGCTAAAAATCAATTTAGCAGTCACAGGATATCAAAGTCGCCCTGAATAAGACGATTCAGGAGAGAAAAATATGAAAGGAATTATAAGGTAGACCAAGGCTTTCACAATGTTAACATAACTCTGTGACAAATAGGAATTGAATTTAATAGTTTGAATAGTCAATTCTAAATGCAACCCTACGATAGTCTTGATAAAACTTAGTAATCGAGCAGGGGTAACCTTATAGCACATCTTTCCTGTAAGGTTTCTCCATCAGCAGCAAAACGCCGTTGGATGAGCTTGGTCACTGTGTGAACATTGATTCTACAAATGACTGAGTGAATCAGACTGACCATTCTTTATGCCTCGTGCATTTTTTTTTGTTTTTGTTTTTTTTATCGGTTTAACTCTGCTCTCCTCTAGCCTCTCGCTATCTGACTTTTCCAAGACCCTAAATTGAAAAAGAGACATATTTCAAACCGTGGTTACAATTAATTCGACGAGGCAACTGTTGATTGTTCTATAAGAGGATTGGTTTGAAAAGTGTAACTTAAGCTGGGTTAAGCGTGTAGAGTCCATGGGGAATACATGAAATGAGAACCAATTCGACATTGACGTAGAAAGTGTTTTTTTTTGCGGGGGGTGATATTGAAGAGCCAGATACTTTTAATACAGGATTTGTACAAAACAATGAACAGATGGTACATTCTGCTTGTGTTTCAGACGGAAGAATCTGATCGAAGCCGACAGTAACAAATAACACATTCATTATGTATTCGTGAAAATCATATCACTGGACTGCTACTGGACACATAAATCTGCTAAATGAGAAGAGAATAGATGAATAATGATAGTGGTGGGATGGAAATAATGACCTAAACTAATTTTCCAATTAGGAAAGCAAATGATAAAATGGGGTTAATGAATCTTGGTTCGCTACGTCCAAAAGATAAGGTGAAACGACATATCTTATAGATCAAATTTTATCAGACAATCTGAACTCTAAGCATCATTTTCAAAATATATGCAACGTGTCAGCTGATCCATTTCACGGCTTAAGGTAATATTGTAGAGAAAGAGAATGTCGCCATTTGCTTTCTTTTTTGGATGGTGCAAAAAGCCTGCAATACGGTATCCTTTGCATTAATCGATACACAAAAAACAATTAGGTATACTTTACCGATATGAATTTTTTTAAATCTGAAGGGAGCTGTTACATCAAAAATGGGAAAAAAAGCTCAGATTTCCCAAACAAAAGTTAGTATGCTGATGGCTATTCTCAAAATTTTAGACTAGGCATATTTTGTTAGTCGTGTTTGGCCAGAAAGATATTGACATTAAAATGAAAGCTAATCTTATCGTCGAATTCCTAGAGAGTAGCCATAATTATTGCAACTAGATAGGTATTGAAATTTAGAATGTGTCGATTTCAGCAATGTATTTAAATGGGGTTGGAAAAAAAGAAAATTGAATAACATCATGTCGATATTCAGTCGATGGTCAAACATACGTCATGAGAGTGAGAACCGTTACTCATTCAAAGAATACATTTTATTTGTTTGTCTTCAAATGATCACCTTTTTTTTTTTGTTGTTGTTTTTTGGGGGGGAGGGTTGATTTTAGATTATTTTATTATGTTAACGATTTGAATTTAAATCTGGCAAGATAGTCGGGCCAGAGTGCTGCAAAGCTTTTCTCTTAATTAGAATTGTATCAAAACTCACCAGTTAATTAAGACAGTCGCCACAGACAATAAATTATGAAATATTGGATCAAAGGAATATATAAATATCTAAAAAAATAAAAAAATAATGGCTATATCCTCATATACGTCCCTTAGTAAGATTCTATCTCTGCTTACTATCACAGTAGAGGGATGTTACGTCTCCAGTGAATAAAAACTGGAACACCATAATCTTCATAATCTTCTATTTGTTCTTCTTTTTGGAAAAAAACATGGTTTATTGATACGTCTTTTCACGGTCATTGTTTCACTCGGAGTGCTCTTAATTCTTTTGTTAAAACCAAAATGGGCCAAAATTTTTTTTTTCATTTTTTTCATTTTTTTCATTTTTGTCATTTTTCATTTTCCATCGTCAGCAATTCATGACACATATAGTTGGCAAAGATCATTCCGGATATTTCCCCCATTATTTGTCAAATGATTCCGACATAGATTTACACAAGTATTGCAAACAGAAAAAAAAAACAGAAGTTCTGCCCCTCCAAGATTGCGTGTTTGCATACGTACGTTTTCCAGAAGTAATTAGATAGTGAAAGATTTAATCTATTTATCTCTGGCTTATTGCCACCTCCCGAATAAAGGAGGTAAGCAGGGAAAAAACTTTACTGTTTATAAATGGAAATCGATGCTTCACAATAAACAAAGGAACAAATCAAAATTAAATCACTCCAGTAATTAATAGGTATGTGCAGAAGTTTTCAGTTCCCTCATTCCTAAAAACTAGAGACATTACACCGTGGAAAATTTATTGTCAAGATAGAACATTAGCACAAACTTCAAGCATATCAACAAGAACACAGTTTCCAACAATGATATTAGCAAGACGATAAGAATAACATATCATTAAGGTATTATGTTCGAGCGGGATTGTACTGTCTCATGTCTTAAGTCACCTGAAATTATTAAGATAAGCTGTATCAACTTTAGTTGAAAAAATAAAAAGACCGTCGATGTGGTTCAGAGAACGTTGTCTTGTTCTTTCTCTGGATTGTTCTAATATGAACAAGCAAGCACCAATGAGCCAGAAGGAACCCATCGACGGAATCGATCCTAACTTCAATCGTCCAAATAGAACAAGTCAATAATCGGACAAAACTCGTTTTGTGTCCGTGATTACACATCAGAATATAGATGCATATGTACATACACATAATGTAATTATGCGTGCAGATATGCCAAAGAAATATAACTCACGAAGGAACTTACTCACATTGGTATACACATACACCCAAACAAAGTATGTCAATACGAAAACCATAGATATCGTTGTGGATGATACGGGAAACTGTAGAATTTAAATCGTGATCATCATACTAACGTGGATTGCCAAATTGATTTTAAGCTGAAAAATATTAAAATTTTAGCTTTTTCAAGTAAATAATATAATGTAATATTCTACTGCATGAGTACAAATATTAAGTATTCCAATGTACAAAGAAACAACGAAACGGATAAGGGGTCAATATATTCGAAAAATAGGAAGGAAATGAACAAAAAATATAAAGGATCCTCAGGGTTATATCTTTATGCTATCATTCATATCAGTTCCCTGTATTGTTCACCTAATAATACACCTCTATATGACAATGCATATATATTCGCAACTTCATACTCATATTCGTATATAACCACAATGAGAAAGCAATATACATATGCTCATACACACGCGAGGAGACATGTGCACATATGCATAGTCACATTATATAAATGCCAATGTAAACACATACCACAACACTAACCACACACATACATCTGTTTTCAAATATATTTTTCATTCATATTGATACAACGATGCAAATGTACATAATCCACATTGTCCATTACATGCATCTTAACCTCACACAAATAAACCAATTTTGACTCTCCAATCAGTTATGCATCTTCTCTTTCAAAATTGATACATCTGCAAACATCCAACACATCATCAAATTCCATACACTTAATCTCTATATCAATATATACATTCGTCTACAGTTACCTAACAATAAAATTACACTCATATTATTTTCTGAGTCATCAATGTTGATTAATCACTGCTACCCACAATTCTGATTTAGATATTTGTTTTATTCATGTTCTGACATTGACAGACTTCTCCCAGTCCTAACCTTTCATAGTTGCAGACCTCATTGTATTGACAAATGCTTTTTTTTTCTTCATTTTTTAATTCCTCTCCGAAATGATTTTCGATTGTAGGGGGTTCGATTTTCAGCAAACATTTTTTCTAAAGTGGTTCATTATTTTGTATCCATCCTATTTCTTTTCATTTGGACATTTCAGTGTCTAACAGAAGGTTAGGAAAGTAAAAGTCATTGATCTTTCATCCTTTTGAATTCCTGATTGATGTGCAACCAAATGATATTCGTCGCCAGGACCTTAAGAAAGAAAACACTCTTCCACATATATTCCCTCTGTAATGCATGTAATTGTCATTGTTGTTACCGTTTTCAAGTACCACTATGCACAACAAACCGGTTTGAATTCTTTGGCTGTGTCCTAATACTCATGTGTTCTGACAACTAGGCTGTAAGGGTTCAGAGTAAAAACTTTGAATCACTTTTATCACTCAATTGAGAAAAGAATATGTGATTTTAATAACATAATCGTCCACAATGAAAGACTGAAACAGAGCAGATTTAGACCACCAATAAACAAAAGGAGAAACAGCTATTTAGGCCTCTGCATCACCATCTTTGCATTTCCAACGGCTGTTCAGCTCCACGGCAAGATCAATGCTACGTTGAAGCGGCTATCCTATTGGTTTCGGGTTCGATTCCTGCAAGACCCACAATTTCTTCGATCTTGTATTCGATTCAAGTTGCTTAGACCGAATGATACATTAGAATATAACGCAATTTATAATCATATATATATATATATATATATATATATATATATATATATATATATACTTATATCTGTGCTCATATATAACCATCCATACAAGCAGCCATAGGCACTTGTATACATATACACATTTTCTTATATAATCCTATCCTCAAATACATATACATTGTTATGTCCTGGCTTGATTAGAAAGTTCATAAAAGAATGGATGTGAATGACTTCCCGGTAGACAACGCAAAAAAAATATCAGAAATAGTGGCATGACCTTGGATAGTAGTTTTATAGAATATCAGTTATACACTTCCAATGCTTGTCTTACATGACCGCCATCTTGGCGTGCCACTGACTGAGCAAGACTATCCAGAAATATTTTTGGACAGATCAAGTGTCAAGTAATGATAGATTCACACCGCGGTGAAGGACTTGAGCAAGTCATATTCTGGGTGTTGCTTAGAAATGTCTCTTTTTTTCATTCATGCAAACATTTCTTCATAGTTTGGTCTATATTCAGCTATTTATGTAACGATAAACTTTTTTGTCGAATTGAATTGTCAAGTAACTTACAGAAAATGTAAGATCTTATCTCAGAACAAGTTTTAGATCGAAAAAAATAATATTATATCTTTGCGTGTTTATTCTTTTGTGTGTTTGTGTGTGCATCTTTTCTCGTATATAAAGCTATATGATTGGTAAGATTAAGTAAAGTTTTGTCCTAGGTGCAGTACCTTTAACCTTGTTACCCTGGATGCTCGAGGTATATTAGCCATGAAAAAGAATAATTTGATACGATTAAAAAAACAATATCCTTCCATGGAATCTAAATTGCCTCCTGTCAAACATAATCACCCCAATGACCGCATCTGATGCATTGAATGGACATTCTGTATTATGAATCTATTGATCAATAAGGCAGCCTGTCGTCAGTTGATATATTTCCATTCTTGCTTTATCTATTTAGTTCAATACAATTTTTATCGAAGACAAAACTAACTTACCTGCCAAGCATACCAGGTTGACCTAGCCACTCACCTTAAAATGTATGTGCTCGTTGGTCAGTTTGTTTTCATATAGTATGTATACTTTTACTCTTATCACATGATCCCACTCATTCACATATACCTGTATACTGGCTGAGGTACTCGTCTACGCCGGGTGCAATATTCCTGTAGAAAAAGAATAGACAGAAGCTCTCAAAATTGTGAATAGTACCTTTACTTTTGAACCTACAAGTGTGAAAAAAGTTTCCATTTACTCCTGCCCCATCCTTTTGTTATTGAGCCCTTCAAGGAGGGGAAAAACTCAAGTTTTGACACTTTGAAGGGGAGCAAGGTTTTCCTGTTCTCTTGACCTTTAAAAAGGCGAGAAAGTCTCCCTTTGCAGCTGTCTCTCTCAAAGTAAGAAATCCACTTCCATTTATGTCTCTTTAAAAAGTTGAAAAAGTCTCCTTTCACTTTTGACTTCTTGAGGGAGGAAGAATTATCTTTCAACTTTCAAGTCTTCAAATGGGGGGATTCCCCCCTTCTTTTAAACCTTTTTCTCAGAAGAAGGAAAGGATTTCTTCACACGTTTGACCCTTTGAAGATGAGTATCAGTTTATATGTATATACACTAGGAGTAAGATTCCACTCAAGCAATATAGCAATTGGAATCTTACTCCCAGTGTGTATACATGGTATATATTAGTAATATTAGTAATAATCTTAGAAGTCTATCATAAAAGGTTTGAAGAAAAAATTATTATCGACTATACTAATCTTTCCTGCTTTTGCTCTTTGCCCGAAGGTTTTCATTTTCTGTTTCATTCCTTCCGATCCTTATTGTCTGTGCGTTTTCATCTAAATACTATACAAACATTGATTACTTCCATATGCTAAACTCCTTTCTCTTTTTTTCTGTAAACCACCAAAATTTGTTCCCTCGCCTGTCTCTTCCTATTCACTTGTAAACAATCTAATTTTCCTATTTACGTTTTCTTTCCACCATCGATTTAGATTATTTTTCTTTTAACCCCCTTCTTCTCACCAGCCTATTGAATTTCCTAACAGTTCAATTTCTTGAAGCGTTACGTTTCTTCCGTGATTATAAAAACCTGCTCGTGTCAATATTGTAAAAGAATGACTCAATTTCTTCAATCTCTCTCTCTTTCTCATTCTCTCACTCTCTCTATCTTCCTCTCAAAAGTATATTTAATCAATTCTTAAAACACCGTTTCAATAGAGGAGGATTAAAATACTTTTTTTTTTTAATCTGAAACGATTTTTATAAAAAGTAAGGCTTAAAAAATCATATTAGATTATATTTGATTTAAATTAAATGTTGTGTTTTTTCTTGGTTGTACTTATGCATTTGCATATTTATTGTTTCGAAGTGTTCATATTTCATATAGTTGAAAAATAAATCAACTTTAATATTGATTCATTCGAATTAAGTGGTGTAGAGGGTCGGATATCAAATTGTTAGATAGACGGATAGATAGATGGATAGAAAAAAGAAGTCAGATCATAATTATCCGTGTAGGTACGACCACAGACCAAATAAAGATTCACTCACAGATTCAAAATGATGATCCATTTTAGTATTATACTTTCATCGTAAATAGAACATATCGATACATTTTTTTCTAAGTTTTGAAACTTTTGTGAACAGATTTGATTCGAGCGTACATTTTTTTCTTGCCCCGTGAAATTGAGGAAAAAAAGTTTCATCAAAGAATTACTCCTGGAAGGGAACAAAAGTTTACCCTCGATTATGACCGTAAAAGTGAAGAAGGTCCTCTGGAACTTTGATATTTTTCTACTTTGATTGTAGTCCCTAAAGATGAAAAACGATCCCTTCTAAATTTCAACCTCTAAAAGACAGAGAAAGATTTGCCCTCCATTTCGACCTCCAAGAATTCCAAAGAGAAGTTTCTCCCCCGATTTCGATCCTTAAAAATGATAAGAGTTTTCCCTCGATTTTGATACTTGAAAGTGAAAAAAATGTTCCCACCTCTATCCAGAACCCTTCAAATGAAAGACAGATCACGTCGATGACCCTTGAAGGGGAAATATTTCCCGTCGATTCTGACCCTTAACGGTAGGGGGAATCCCATCCATCCCCGAGTTTAATTCGTCAAATATGTGAGGTTTCATGATAACATCATCTATGATTCCATCTTTTTTTCTGTATCCGGTTTTTTTTTTCTCTTTATCCTTTCTTTTTTTCTTTTCTTCTTTTGTCGTTCATCCCTATAATCAAACGATGGATAAATAGACGCTATGATGTTTACAATATCCGGGTCCGATTTCAGTCACTGTGACAACAGAGAACATCTGACCTTTAGCATTTTATATTCCTTCTCTTTCTTACTATATTAGCTTTCTCCTTCTCCCCCCTCAGTATTTCTTTTTCCCTCTCATTCTGTTATCGTTATCTTTAATCAATTTTCAAAACATCGTTCAAAAAAGAAAGATTAATATTTTGTTAAATCTAAAACAATATTATTAGAACCAAGGCGAAAAAAAAATCCTTATTAAAATAAACTGAATAATATCTTGATTTAAACTAAATTTTTTTCTTCATTCCACTCATGAATTTGTATCTTTTGCGTCTCAAAATATTTATATCTTATATAATTGTAGAATAATCTGACTCATATGCTGATATGTTCGAATCGTAAAAAAGCGGGTTGGATATCAGATTGATAGATTGATAGGCAGATAGATAAAGGGATGGATACAAAAAATTCAGATCATTATAATTCATGTGAGCATAGATACAATCACTGATATAATGTAAGGGTCCATTGTAGCAATATACTTACACTGTAAATAGAAACTATCACAAAAATCTTTCAAAATTTCAAAACTTTCATGAACAGATTTGATTTAAATATCCTTTGGGGTCCCGTGAGTACATTATGCTTTCGACCCATGAAATTGAGAAAAAGTTCATTCCAAAGTTTGACCCCTAAAGGGGAAACAGAAGTTTGCCCTTGATTAAGACTCCTAAAATATATGCAACCAACCTAACTAAATTCATCGTCCAATTTTCCTTTGCATTTGATGAAACAGTGCAATTGTCACACAGAATGCACAGGCAGACAACTCTAAGACTTGTATATGTGCATTTCTCGAAACAATCTACTGAAGCCAGTAATCAGACTTCTTGCACCAAAAACATAAATAATACAGTCTCCTCTTCTTGATTATATAGGTAAGATTATATTTCTTTGTAATGAATAAATACATATATGCTGGAAATTCATATATATATATATATTTTGAAAGTTTATGAATAATATAGATAAATATATGTATATATATAAACATATACATATATATGATACGAAAGTTACAATGATCATAATCATGCTAAAAAGGAGTAGGGATCGAGATTGGTCCCACAACATGCTTGTGATTCAATTCTCCATCATGCCAATATAATTCGATCAAAATACTTTGATTGTAATATAATATATAACTTTCGATGGGGAAAATTCAATTCAGACATCATAAATCTCATTAAAATACCGTACTTGTCATAGAAATCTGTATTGTAGAAAATTAGTCATCTTTGTGTTAGTTCAAACTGAATCCCAAGAGAATATATCTCCCTTTTCAACTGAAATATTTCAAAAATACTGTAAATCAATGCCTGTTATCTGTGAAGGTCACATTCAAAGGTCACAGTGGAATTGAGTCACCTATCTTCACCTTTACCCGATGAAAACCTTCCATTAACACCTTAAGTATAGATGATAAGAATGATGGAAATTTTTTATTACATACAATGATAAAAAATATTTTCTGAAAAGTAAAACATATTAGTATGTATCACTTTAGCACAATGTGTCTTCAAACGGCGTCAAGTATTCAACAGAAAAGAGTTCACATGGAGAAATCACGAGACAACGTAATATATCCGGGTAAAACAAGTGTTGATGACATCATGAAATCCATTCAGAAACTTAAATGGAATTAAGCTGGGCTGGACATGCTAAAAAAATGGCAGTCAACCACCTTGTAGCATGGATCCTCTGTGATCATATGCCTCAACGTGGCTGGCAGAATACTAGATGGAGAGACGAACTAGACAGGAAATATAGGTACCACGAAGCCCACAATAGAGAGCTCTGCCGAAACCCATGGAAGGTCTAAGTTCCACCATGAACGTTAAAAGACTGATGATGATGACATCAGTAGACACGAAGAAATCATATTCTACCTACTCAGCAAAGGATGAAAGGAGGAAAAAAAGATAGCTACATATAAGAAAAGACGGGTGATCAACGTTGTAATCCAAGTTATCTTAAAGACATTTCTACGCAGTTGAAGACAAGCAACCCTACGTAATACTCATATTCACCCACTAATAAATACCTGAGTTTTAGCAACGCTTATCCTTTCAGAAAGCGACCTCTAATCAGTCCTATTATTCCGAAAATTGTCGTTTTTATTATCTTTCAATCTCTAATTCTTCCCTTCACATAATTATGAATAGAATAAGCCATTTCTCGGCCATTTAATGTCCTTTCGATTGAGATTACTGAGAGCTGAGCAAAGATTTTATCTTCGAAAAGATTTGATTTATTGTAAAACACATTCTATAGAAGCTGCATTCATTTTGTCTGGTTCAGCTCTTCTTTTCCCAATCTCTTATCTTCTTTTATTTATTGTATCTTGGTTATTACAGGAACCGCTTTATTTTATCCCGATGTTACCGAATGAATTGTCCTTTTTACTACCTCTGCATTCATCCTTGCATATTATCAACTGTTGTTGGTGGAGTTGTTTTGTATTTTATTTAACTCGTCGCTTTATGTGTTCTGAATTTATTTGCTGAATGTCGTGAGGATGGTAATAAATCTCTTTTGTTCAACAAAACGGAGATTTCCCCTCGAACAAAATGGTTACTCTCTTACATGAATAGTAAGTATCCATACGCTGACTACGGCAACAGCCATTCTTGTCTCCGACAATCCTTCAGTCTCTCTCTCTCTCTCTCTCTCTCTCTCTCTCTATATATATATATATATATATATATATATATATATATATATATATATATATATATATATATAGTGAAATAATTGATTTGCTACAGAACACGTTTATGTTTCTGCCCTGAAAGGGCTTCCTCGGGTGAATAAGTGAAAAAAGCGCAGAAACATACACGTGTTTGAGTTGAGAATTCAATATATACATACATATATATATGTATATATATATATATATATATATATATATATATATATATATATATATATATATATTGAGAGAGAGAGAGAGAGAAAGAGAGAGAGAGAGAGACACATTGATCTATTCATATCGATTGATAGACAGTCAGTACAGAGTTATCTAATTGATAGTGATCAGCTCAGTTTGCAATTGCTTGCAATCAATAGATGGATAAGTAGATAGATAGATAGATAGATAAATAGATAGGTAGAGCAATAATTTTGAACCTCACCGTTTCTGTTCTCTGTGACTTATAAGATGGAATAAAATCCTTAATTAAGTATATAACATTATATAAGTTCTCTTCCAAATAACTAAATCACTAAATTCTCACTCGAAACAAAATTAAAACATATTCTTAATAAACTTTATCTTGACTGCAGATATCCTTCAGTGCAAAGGTGCAGTTTTCTTTTTTAATTTTTCAGTTAAAACAGTATATTCAGCACCGGTGTTGGTGGTCGGTGTTAAACCTCAACTGAAGCCAAACTAAAAGGTGATCTTCAAGACTGACCAGACATTTCACTTGGAACCAAGGCGAGCACTATCATTTCGTCCCTCTGCATTAGTCCTTCTGCACTAGTAATCTCGGGTTAGTAGCTATCGTACCTAATACCTGAAGCCGTACGTTTCTTTGTTTTGCTTTGTTTTGTTTTTGTTTTTTGGCATTTTTGCATTCTTTCAATTTCATAATCTCCATTGCTTTATGATAAAAACAAAAATACAGAGTGTTTAATTAAAGCATAGTTATGAAGTCTGAAGAAATATTATTTCAGAACAAATATTTGGTATGTAGCAGAAATGTTCATTTTTACATGTGAAAATTACTTGATTGTTTGTTGTCATATTTAGTGAGATAATAATGCACAGTCCTTTGTTGGGGGTAACAAGAAAGAGAGAGAGAAAGTGAATGAGACGGTAAGAGAGTGAGTGAGCAAGAAAGGGCATCCTCTTTCCCGTCAATCACTAATAACTCAACACTAGTCTGCTGCCGCGGTGACAAAACAGTCTCAAATTTTAACTATAAACATTACAGCAACGTGTACACGCACGTGTGTGTGCACACATACACGCAAACGTTTGCACACACGGACAAGCACACGCACACACACACACATACAAACACACACACACACATAAAGAGAGGATTACAATACTCCATCTTATACGAAGTGATAAGCTCCACGCTGCACCGTTGGCTTTTAAAATAATTTGTTTCTCTGCGTCTATGACAGAGAGAGGCGATTGGATTTTATCCTTTTGTCAGAAAGGAAAATTACACCAACTTTTTATGTTGTGTTTGGAAATTCTCAGCACACAAAAGGAATATTTATTGGAAATCCACAATGAGTCATTTTCATTACTCAACGTGTCCGGGGTAATTTATTCATTGACAAGTGAAAGTTAGACCATTAATCCAAACAAATCGTTGGATAGGAATATTCTTGATGGACATCAGATCCTGATACAGTGAGAATGGTTGGTCTGAGCAGCAACTGTGTGGCTGTACTCATCGTTGTGTCTTCCTGGCATTGGTTAATAGCTCATCAGATTAGTCACCTTGTCTTGCGAACGAGCAGGCAATTCTAATTGTAGTGAATCTTCCTTTCACTAGCCACCTACACCTGTGCCCTTGTGCCAGACTCCATCAGGTTTAGGAAATATCAGAATTATATCAGAAACCCAGTATATTTCATGGTAGATTTTTTATCTACACATCTTTTCCATTTACAAAACAGCCAATCAAATGTGTTTGTTGGATGATTATTACTTCTGTTCCCTACAACCATGACGTGTCTGAATAATTTGTTTTCCATTTGAGAGATTTATTTTGAGCTAATTGCCGTGGCATGAAACGCTCTGATATCGCATCAATTGGTAAGTGAGAAAAATAATTTCAACAAGGGAATATTTTTTAGGCAATTTTATTGTATGTAAACATTCAATATTGCAAAAATCTTGAAATATTGTAAATAAACAATTAAGTAGATATGCAGTTAAGCATCTGCATTCCGACGCGTCGTTCAGCTAGTTTGCAGAATGTTCTATGACATTTGATATAACTCAATTGCTGATTGAATTAAGGCTAACACTGCTGGGTTACTCCTATCAGGAATTTCATGAGGTAGCAAATTTCACACCGAAACGTGATCAAATTTGTTTGGAAAAAATACAATTTCCCAGACAAATATATGTTTCAGTATGGGCAAGTCATTTACATCCTCATCAAATTTTCTTTGAAGGGTGCACCTAACTGTCATAACAGTTGTTTTCAATCTTCATAGCACAAGAAAAGATTTCTGAAGTAGAGAAATTTTGATTGGGCCATCATCTGCTAAACATAGATTACAATATAAGAAAAAGGAGAAACGATTGAGATTAACATGAGGGGAGCTAAGAACAATAAGCTTAGTTTTACCATTTTCACGCTATTCTGATCTTATCGCCTAGATTTCTCAAAAGAATGTTTTTTGAAGGGTAGGAGAGTTGATAAATTCGTGAACCGTCTATAACACCGAGTGAAAGAAGTTGGAGCTCTACAACAGGGGGTATATTCATTTATCAATGCATTTTTGTAACAGTAGATAATTGTGAATATGTTTTCCTTCCTTTTCATTTGTGTTTTGTTTTTCAACATCAAGCGAACTAAATTTTGAAACATTAAAATAGCAACGACCAAGTGTATCGAATGTTTGGATTGCAGAAGTGAATAGGCGCCAAATATTTTGCCCTATTGAGCTTCCATAGTTGTTGAGGACAGGAAAAGAGAGAAAACGACTTTCAGAAACCTCCCAAATATTTAAAGTACGCAGTATCGATTGAAATTTTCACTTATCACTGGGGAGTAAAGGGGCCCTATTTTCATTTATTTATATGGAATAAACTTTTTTTATGCAAATGTCGCAATGTAAACAAAACAAGCCTTAATTTATACAATTTTTCATCTCAATAGACATAAATATTATTAGGATAAAACTCATAGATCATTACCGACACATCAACTTGCAACTAACCCCATCTTCCTATGGTAACAAATAGACCTATATCGATACCCAACCTTCACTTCGTTCCACTCACTCACTTGAATGGAAATGCCTTTTCAGATATAGTAGGTTGATGTACGAGAAAACTGTTTTATAAGTAATTTTTCGTTGAAACGAACTCCAGAGCCTTAATGTATCACCATAGTATGTTTGATTTCACTGGAACACTTAAAGAGGATCCAAAATAAACCAAACCCATTTTTTCTAAGAAACCCAATTCTTAAAAAAAGATTTTCATATTTATATGCGACGCCAGTATTCCCCATAGGACTACGAATTTGGAATTGCTCGTTTACAGTTCTATATCTTATAGAAAATGAATAAATAAATCAATTACAATCAACTTAGTTACCAGATTTTGTCTCCTGGAAAATGAAGTTGATACATGTCTCCGCATGTCTTTTCATTTGAAAAGAGGAATTCTTACCAAAAAAAGTCCAAAATCAGTTCTGAAACATTGTCTACTGGATTACTCATGCTGATTGGCAAGGTTCTCAAGCCAAATGGTGTGTCTCTCAGAGCTGACATAAGAATTTTAAGAAATTGGAGTAAAGGAAGCTTCAATAAAAAATATTGCAAAAATGAAGAAAATCACTTTTACAATATATATCTAGTGGTGTGCTCATGCGAATCCGTAAGGTGCTAGGCTAACTGATGTATTCCATAATGCTGAAACAAAACTTTCGAGAAAAGCAATCTCGTTTTATTCCCCAAAAGCCAAATAACGTAATCAAAAAGTGTCTACTAGAGATCTATTGTGCATTTGCAAGATTCTAGCCCCAATGATGTGTCCAGTAGCGCTGATATAGAATTTTTTTTTCAAATCGAGAAGAAAATATCCAAAAAACAAATCAAAAACATTATAAAAATTTGAATACCCCCCCCCCGAATCAGATTTCAAGAAGTCGACTAATCATGCGCTGAAATCATCTAGGCTAGATTGAGTGTCCGGTAACACAGGCACAAGGTTTTTAAGGAAGTTCAAAATACAAAATCAAGTCGGAAAAAAGATATGACAACTTGGAGAGAAAAGTTTCCCTGAATATATGTGGAGTACACATGCAAAACGATGAGCTGTTATGCCAAATGGTATGTCCGGTAGCGCTGATCCAACAGAAACCGCTGGAAATGGAAGAATACCTCACCATTTTGCTTGCTGATTTGTAGTGCCAGTGATCTTGGTTATGGTGATTCCAAACTATGAACCCATGGCTAGTTTGTATTTCACATTGATCTTGTATTTCTTCGTTATGTGGTCCATAGAACAACCCCACCCTTTATGCTAAAATTGTCAGATACTCCAAAATATCCCACTTTTTTTTAAGGTACTTGAATAAATAAGTATTTTTTTTTCAAATATCATCGCTTTCCGTAGCCACAAATGCAACATAAAAATAAATTTCTCTTTCATGTGTCAGAAAGTTCATTGATTTGGACGTTTTTGTGGAAGCATCGAAATGTATTCCTATTCCTACCGTTCTTGTGAAGTTATTATTTGTCTGGAAGTAAGATCCCCGACATCCAGGCTATAATTTCTCTAATATCCTACGGAAGAGGTAATCGATTATCATTGATATTCACAAAACAGCGTTTATGCGCGCTGTGCATCAAATGATTATCGAACTTATTAGAATAGTAATGATCAGTGCACATGACTTCCATGCCTGAACCTTCAAAGCAGTGGTCGAAGCACTTGACTGCCTTAACATAAGAATTTGAAATACTGACTTTACAGATGGGTTGGACCAGCGACGACTGGTGCCAAGAGGGAATCAGCTTGTGTATTTGCATCTAAGTAACTCACGTTTTTCATTCATATTCGAAGCTTAGTGAAATATATTTTTCCTGTTACAAGCAGCCTTAAATCACACTGGGTCTCCGCAGTTAAACTGGGAGATATATCAGCTAACGGACAAAAGATATTTAATTTGAAGTGGGTCATGTTGGTAAGAATGAATTGCTAATTCGATTTACATACCAGACGTCTGACTCACGAATGAAGCGTGTTATCTTTAAACCATTTCTTACCGACGCGATTTTTAACCGCATACCTGGTCGTCTTGTAATCATACGTTGGTAGTAACCAACGTTAGAATAAGCGATCTATCATTTAAAGATGATTTTAATGGATGCCTCTTGGCACGTATTACTAACACGACGGTAGAGAAAGGAGAGAATATAGCTATGGACTTGCTTTTGAATAATCTGTATAATTCACATTTTATTGATGATATGAACGTGCTGCATAACAGTTTCTGTTAGTTTCTACAGAGAAAAATAACAAAAACAATGTTGTTGTTTTTTTCTCCAGCAACTCCATTTTTATTAGTTAGCAAAAGAGGCTGCTGAGCAAATTGAAAATCCTAGAAACGACCCATTGATTTCCTATATTTAAAAAAAAAGAAAGACAAATTTGCCAATATCTACAAAACAATTGCTTCCCTTGCGTGTGATACTTAACATAGCATAAGAAGACAGACTGTGAACATATTCGGAAAAGCATGGACATGAAAAGTGATTAAACTCAATAATATTAGTTTTATATTATATAATTACTATCATGGCGTCTCCTTTAATTCTACTAAATGTTAAATAAGAAAATAAGTGATCTTTCAGATATGAAACGTCAAATCTAGGCTAATATTCAAAACGTCATTTTTCTATGTACAGTCCAAAGAACGTGTACTGGCAATCATTTGGAAAGCGACTATCTCAGTCAGTCATTTCTCCCGCTTTCTCTCACTTCCTTCCTTTCTTTCTATGACCACTATTATTTCGCCAACCTTCCAGCAGATTCAAATGTTACCGTTTTTCCAACGTGACCAATTTCTGTTCTAAACCTTGTTTATTTCATTTTTACTTATATTAAGATATTCCTCATGCACCCAGCTACTAAAAACAGCTCAAATGCGTATTCAGCTCTTCTTTTCTGTGAATAAAATGACAAAGCAACCACTACATAACAGTCACAATTATCCTTTAATTCTTCTTACTCCGGGTATTGCGCTTGGATTGAAGCCTCATGTGTTTCCTGTGACGTAAATAGGCGATCATAAATTCGGATGCATACCACAGATAAATCTATCTCCATAATTACTCGTTGGTCTCCGAAGTGCTGAGCTTTATGGCTTCATTCATTTCAGTTACATCCGCTTCATTAACCCACGGCTACTATGACTACTCACACGGAGCTCCCACTTTTTGCTTGAGTGCTATCTTCTCTCTTCCTCTTCTACCTTGCTTCTAGCTTACACTATATATCCAATCTATCATGGATCCAATCTCCTTCCTTAATTGCATAATATCTTATCTAAACAGGCCCTCTTCTATCGATAATACTAGTGTTAATATGCATTTTCCTTCCAGCTTTATATTTATTGGTTATAAATGCATCATTTGTGGATTCCTTTACAGAGACCCCCTATTTACTTGTCATGAAATGTGCATGTGCCTTTATTACGGTAGTGAACTCTGTTCAATCCCTGCGTCCATGTTTATACAAGGCGAAAAAATTCTCCCTTATGTCAACCCTTATAGTAACGTTAGCATGTGGCAATAAATACAAAACACTTAGGGACGATTTGTCCTCAGCTGCAACAATTCTCGTCGCTACACACAGCCATCTACCATTACTCCTGTCGCTCACACTCCATAAGAACCATCATACCCATTTTTTTATTATTATTAATAATATTATTATTATTATTATTATTAGGAATCTCACACCAGTTGCCTGGTGGTAACCGCTGGAGTTTGAGTGACAGCAAGTCTCCTCAAGTCTCCAGCCCTCCTCTCCTAGTACTAGCAGGTCGCAGTAATTCTGCGATTTACAGTTTCACACCGGTTGCCCAGTGGTTATCGCTGAGGGCTGAGTGACAATAAGTCTCCTCAGGTCTTCAGCTACCGTCTCCTCCCTCTTTCGCATATCATGACAGAGTTACAATTCGTTGCAGTACTTATATCTCTAGCACCTTCCTCAGTACCCGTGCAGTTCCCAGTAGTGCTGTGGTCTGTACGGTCTCTATCCTCCCCCTAATCCCGATCTCCTCCAGTCTCTCCCTCAGCGTTCTGGGGACAGTTCCTAGTGCTCCCACTATGACTGGTACTACCCTAGTTTTCATGTTCCACATTTTCTTTAACTCCCTTGCTAGGTCCTGGTATTTTTCCCTTTTTTCACCCTCCTTCTTTTTTACTCTATGGTCTGCTGGCACAGCCACGTCTACTATTTGGCAGGCCTTCTTTTTTTTGTCTACTATTACTAAGTCCGGCCTTCTTGCCTGGATGAGGTGGTCAGTTTGGATGTCAAAATCCCACAGTAGTTTGTGGTTGTCATTCTCCAAAACTGCCTCTGGCTTGTGCTGATACCACTTTTCCCCATGGTTGAATCCCATTTGTTTACTTAGTTCCCAGTGTATCATCGTTGCTACTCTATCGTGTCTATGCTTATACTCCTTCTGGGCGAGTTGACTACATTCACTAGTTATGTGGTTTACTGTCTCATCTCTTTCACCGCACATGCGGCATTTGCTGTTTGCCTGTGTTCTGTCGATTTTAGCTTTTATGTAGTTTGTCCTTATGCTTTTGTTTTGGGCTGCCATGATGAGCGATTCTGTTTCTCTCTTAAGGTTTCCCTTTCGTAACCACGTCCATGATTTCTCGTCTGCTATATCTTTTATCTGTCTTTTAAACTCGCCGTACAATTTTTTCCCTTCCCACTTTTCTTTTCTAGTTTGCTGTACCGTTCCATTGCTTTCTACTTTGTTTGTTGCACTATCCCTCGCGCTCTTTATGATTTCTTCACTATTTGTTTGCACATATTTATCTAGGACTACTCTAGCTCTCTGGACACAATCTTCTATGCTGATGAGCCCCCTACCACCTTCTTTTCTCTTAACGTATAGTCTATCTGTATCATCCCTAGGGTGTAATGCTTTATGCATCGTCATAAGTTTCCTTGTTCGCCTATCCATTGATTGGAGCTCTTCCTTTGTCCATCCTAAGAATGGTCCTGTATACCTAACTACTGACACAGCCCAGGTGTTCATTCCTTTTATTAGATTTCTGCTATTTAATTTGGTTTCTAATATTTTCCTTATCCTTCTAAGGTATTCCCTCTTAATTTTCTCCTTCATCTCTTCCCGTTTTATCGTGTCACATTCAAGGACACCTAGGTACTTGTATCGGTCTTGTGCAGTCAATGCCCTAATCTTGTTGTTGTCCGGAAGTTCAATTCCCTCAGTCATTGAAAGCCTTCCTTTATGCATCACCATTATTGCGCATTTTTCTATCCCAAACTCCATTCCTATGTCCTCACTATATTCCCTTACTTCGTTGAACAGAGTCTCAAGCTCTCCCCTGTTTTTCGCGAACAATCTAATATCGTCCATGTACATTAAGTGGTTGACCTTTCCTTTTGTTTTAGAGAAGTGGTATCCTTTGCTGTTTTTCAGGATTCTGTTAAGCGGTATCATTGTTAGAACAAATAACAGTGGGGACAACGAGTCCCCTTGGAAGATCCCCCTTTTTATCCCTACCTCGGCTAGTTTGTCCCCTGCAGCTGTCAAATCTACTTTCCAGTCTTCCATTGAATTACCAATGAATTTAACCACCGGTTCGCTAATTTTGAACATTCTAAGGCATTCGAGTATCCAGCTATGTGGGATCATATCGTATGCCTTTCTGTAATCTATCCATCCCATTGCGATATTCTTTCTCCTTTTCCTTACTTCTTTTAAGATCATCTGGTCTATGTAGAGTAAATCGTTTGCCCCTTTGGTTCCTATCCTACATCCTTTCTGTTCTTCTGGTAGTAGCCCCCTTCTATCCATTGACATGTATATTCTCTCTGCTATTTGCCCGGTCAGGATTTTCCACATAAGTGGTAGGCAAGTGATTGGTCTATAGTTGCTTGCTATGTTCCCCTTTCCCGGGTCTTTTTGGATGAGGGTGGTTCTGCCTTTAGTCATCCATTCTGGTGCTTTGCCTTCATTCAGACAATTTTGGAGTAGGTGAGTGAGTCTGCCGTGTAACGTGGTAAATTTTTTGAACCAATACCCATGGATCCCGTCGGGACCCGGTGCTTTCCAGTTGGCTACTTTCCTAAGAGTATGTTTCAATGTGGTTTCATTCAGTACTATTGGTTCTCCCTTGTCTATATCTCCTAGTTCTTTTCTCATGTTTCCTAACCATTGCGGTGTTACGTTATGTCTTTTTGGGTGCCCCCATATGCTTTCCCAATAGTTCTTGGCCTCTGTGGCATCTGGTTTCATGTCCTGCCTTCTTTCCCCATTTAAATCTCGATAAAACTTTTTCTCATTGTTTTGGAATGTGCGGTTTTGTGTGTATTGGGCCGTTCTTAGTCTGTATCTTTTTAGTCTTGCCTCTTTGGCTAGTCTTTTCTGGTGTAACTCTTCGACTACAGTGGCGATGCCTTTTTGCGTTACCTTGTATTTGTTATAAAGTCTTACTCGTGGTCTGTCTGTGTGTGGTGTATTTCTAAGCAGTACTTCATCTCTCTGTAGTTGGGAGATCTGCCTTTGTAACCTTCTCTCCCAGTTGGGTTTCCCTTCCCTATTATTGCTCGGGCTCCTATCTTGTGTTGTAAAGCTTTGTGCTACCATTTTCGCCCCTGCGTAAATTAGGTTGTTAAGTTCTAGGAGGGTGTTTGTTTCTATGTGCTGTAAGAGGCAGTTGACATGCTCGGTCACTTCTCCGACTTTCTTTCTGTCTTTGTCTCTTAGGGAGGGGAGTGTTGTTTTCTCTCCTCGCATGATCTCTTTCAAAGCTTGTATTTTGGTGTTCTCTTCTTCCGTTGGTGCCTCGTCGTCACCCTCTGATACATAGCTTACTGTGGGGGTCTCATGGGGAGTTATTTTAGTTTTGTTATTGATACTAATTGTGCTGGGGGGGCATTCTTCAGATGTGTCACCTGAACCTCTCTCTACATTAATGCGAATCTCTAGTAGTTCAGTCTCAGACAGCCATTTCTTCTTTTGAATTTGCTTTACTTGGTCAGCAAGGCGTTGGTTCGATACTTCCACATCAGATTTTTCCCTCCATATTTGGAGCATACGCTCCCTATAAGATCGCACTGAAGGCTTGCTTTTAAAGTAACAATACATAACTAGCCTATTCTCCTCCCTTGTCCATCTCTTTCTCTTGTTTTTTATAGCAGTCACTCCGAGAGGACCGCGCCTTCCCTGGGTGTCGTTAGAGGTATATGAGTCTTGGCCAACAGTAGCTATGTGACGACTGTGTCCCTCCTGAAGGCCATTAAGGGTACACGAGCCGGAGTTTTGGCCAGCAGTCACAGGATGACGACCGGGTCCCTCCTGGTGGCTAACAAGGGAACACCTGCCGGTTACGACACACAAATCTTGAATTTGTGCCCCGTTTTTTGCGGTAAAATGGTTTGGTTGTACTGTCATGATAGGGGTTTTTTGGTTCTTTGAGGTAGCGCCAGACCTTGGTGGGTTGGTTAAGACCGATGTGGTTCAGAAATAACCGAAGAGCCCCACCAGCTCTTTTTGGTTCTTTTAAGGTAGCACCAGACCTTGGTGGGTTCGTTGAGGGCAATGAGTTCAGTGGCATTCTCAGAGTTCCACCAGTTCTTACAACCCATGGTACGACCTTACGTGGATAGGCAATTCGGCTGCACAGATATATCTATTTGGTGGTATGACCATCCCCTCCTAAATTCAGGCCTAAAAATTAGCACTAAGCTTCGTCTGCGTGAAATCAACAACCTTGGGGATCATACGTCTCCCTTAAATCTTCTAAGTCTTGACTTAGTATAAGTCTCGCAATCTGTGTTCTTCCCCCACGGTGGATTTCCCCCTGCTAGCTTATATCTACTGAGGGGTCCTAACGGTCAGTGGTGGACAGACTCCATTCATTCATACTCGGGGGAGGGGTAGCTAGGCATTACTTTCCCATAAGACACCTCTTATCTCGGTGGGGGGGGTGGAGAGTTATTAATTTTAAATTATAAATTATAAATTCAATTCCACTTACCCACGTGCAGCTCCAAGAAACAACAGACCACTCTCTCAACTTTTTTTTTTTTTTTTTGTCTTTTTCATTAGGCAGAATCTGGCAGTGGGCAATTCATCCAGGTGAAAACTTATCGGAATCGCAAGGAAAACCATCTCAGAAGTAGAAATATCAATATGTCAAGAATAATCATTCTTAAAGCCTAAAGTAACATATCTTTTGAACCTTCAAAAATCATCAAAATATCAAGAATAGTCACTTAAAGCCTAAAGTAAAATATCTTTTGAACCTTCGAAAATCATCAAAATATCAAGAATAGTCACTTAAAGCCTAAAGTAACATATCTTTTGAACCTTCGAAAATCATCAAAATATCAAGAATAGTCACTTAAAGCCTAAAGTAAAATATCTTTTGAACCTTCGAAAATCATCACAGGGCTCATTCAGGGTAGGGGCCTGCGGTCCAAATGTTACAACTACCACTTATAATTATAATTAAAATTATTAAAATTATTGTTATTATTATTATTATTATTATTGAGACAATATACATATAAGAGTTTAGTCTGAGTTAGTTTTCAAAGTCAATCACCAGAAATCATTCAAGGAAAGAAATGTACCTCTTTGCCGAAAGATTAATATGCTGCTTCTACCCTCTGTCTCGCAATCTGTGATTATTTATTCTCTGAAAGAGAGAAATATGACATGAAGTCGAAGGGGGGAGTGGGGTATAAGGACTGGTCAACTCTATTCCTAATCTTATCTTAGCTAGTCTCATGCACTGACCCAATCACACTATATACATCCATTTACCAAAACAACACATTTTTCCTGGTCTCTTTCATACTGCATTTACCATAAAGTCAGATTCTCTCTATGATGTAAAAACTACTCTAAACCCCTATTTACAATTTTTGTGTGTGGGGGGGGAATAAAATTATGATGAATATTTACAAATAAAAATGAACCCCAATGACTGATATATATTTACAGAAAAAAAAACGAAAACGAAATTAGTATGTGACCCCCCACAAAAGACCTAACATGGCAGAACAGTAAGTTAACCAGACGAAAAGATGGATGTCGAGACAACAAAAAAAACTCTCAAACATCCTCTGGAAAACTTTACCTTCTGTCATCTAGAGGGGGAGGGGATGGGAATCGAAAAAAGTGGAGGACAGAAAAAAAAGGGGGGCTGATGATCATTCTCTCCCTAGCTAAGAAACTGTTGGCTAACAGAAAAGGAAAATCTAATCTATCCTAACCTGGGCTGGGTTAGCACGTTCGTGTCAGGACTGCAAAATCCTTAATTAACCAATAGATTTCAAAAAAACCACTCTAATTCAGCACCTTTCACTCGACACAGTCGGGCAACTCTCACCCACCTTCCGTTGAATTCCGACCAAGGGAGCCTCCCCCTCTCGACCCTGATTTTGACTTTGAGCTGGTGCCCAAAGAACGCAATCAGTTGTTCGGGAGTGAAACGCTCTCCTTCGTGGAACCCCTTCTGACGCGTCGTCCAAATCACCATTCGCATCACGCCAAGTAAGCACATTAGCACTATATGTGCGTCCTTCTCCAACGATGGGAACACATTGCTGCAGACAACACTGGCATCCAAGGCAAAAAACCGTGCCCCGACGATGCGAACCATGTGGCCTTCAACCAGCTTGCACAGCGGCTGCACCACGCTGCAGTGGAAGAAGGCGTGCTCAATAGACTCCTCCATTCCACCACAGCGCATGCACTCTGGTGAAACTACCAGACCCGCTGCAAAAAGCCGTTTGCCGACCCAGAGAGCATTCCGTATAACTAGCCAGGTGAGGGACGCCTCGTTGTTATTGAGGCACCTCAGTCCGGGCGTCCAAGGCCAGATTGAGCGACTCTCCGCCTTCGTTAAACCGAGCCCCTCGATCATTTCGTCTCGAACGGACCCCCTCACTATTACCCGATATAATGCCCTCCTCGACAACGACTGGGTGTCGTTGAGGCATACCTTCACCCGAGAAAAAACTCGGAGAGCGTGTCGGCATTCTCGATAGAAAGAGCATTCCGCCCGGGGTCTACGGCGGGCCTCACCCCCGTCGTCGGAATGCACGTTTCTTAAGGCTGGGAAAGCCTTCCTGGCGTCTTCTTTCCAGAATTCGCCGTTCTGCTCTTCTTGCGTACACATCCGACCTAAGAAAGTCAAGCGCAGGGTATGTTGCCGAGCTTCGATGTTCGGCATTCCTAGGCCGCCTTCCGCAGGTTGGAGCTGACAGATCTTGCGAGATACCATAGGGTGCCTGTGACCCCATAGGAGTCGAAACATGGCACCTTCCAACTTTAGTTGGTCGGTACACGGAAGAGGGAGCACTGAAAGTCGGTAAAGGATAAGGGGGTAGATGTGAGAGACGCACACCTCGGCCCTACCCTTGAAGGAGAGCTTCCTCCGAGTCCACAGATCAACTGCTTTCTCTACCTTTTCCAGTACACCCGACCAATTTTTCTCCAACTGGAGGTCGGGACCGAACCAGACGCCGAGTATCTTGCACGGCCCTTCCGTCCAGGCAAAGGGACCAGGGAGAGAGCGCCCTCTCCACGAGTCCAGCAACAAGCCCTCAGACTTGCCGCAGTTGGCTTTGGCCCCTGTCACCGTCTCATACCTTTGGATCTCTACGCTGATTTCCCTGATCTCGGCACTGCTCGTTACAAGCAAAGTTATGTCATCAACGTAGGCGGTATACTTGACTGGCGTGTGACCACCAGGCAAGGTTAGCCCGCGCAGGACCGGATTCGCCTTTACTTTGCGCAGGAAAGGTTCCAGCGCAAGAATGTACAGCATCGGCGAAAGTGGACAACCTTGACGAACTGATCTGGACAACTGAAAGGCTTTCGACCTCACTCCATTCACCTCCACCACCGAGCTGGGGGATGCATACAAGAGACGAATCCAGGAGCGAAAGATCTCACCGAAGCCAGACGCGGATAAGACGGACTCGAGAAAACGATGGTCGACCCTATCGAATGCTTTGGACTGATCTAATTTGATCAGCGCGGCTCCATTGTCGACTTTCTCAATGATCGTGCGCACCGTGTGCAGATTGTCTTGGATAGTCCGACCCTTTACAGAGCAAGTCTGCTCGGGGCCAATCAGACTCTCCAGCACAGTCTGCAGTCGGTTGGCGAGGACCTTGGCCAAAATCTTCAACTCTGTATTGAGCAGAGTTATGGGCCTGAAGTTATCTACCCCGTCCCCTCCATCTTTGTCCTTGCATAGCAATTTCACTACCCCTCTGGTAAAGCGGCTGGGGATGCTCCCCTGCTTTAACCAGTGGTTAAAGATCAAAGCCAGCAAGTGAACAAAAATGGGCGACAGCCTCAAATACACTTCGTAAGGTAAACCATCGATCCCCGGTGTCTTCTCCTTCTCGATGCTCTTTAACGCTTCCCGGATTTCATCCTCTGTTATGGGCCCCTCGCACCCAGCTGCTTCAGTCGCCTCAAGGCGAGGGAAGTCAGCTAAATAGGCGTCGAACTGAGCCGAATTCAGTCTAGCTTCCCTGGTGAATAGTTCCTGAAAATTGGCACGAAACACCTCACAGATACCTTCGTTTGTGGTCACAAGACGTCCGTCCGGCGATGTGACGCTGGAGATATGCCGACTAGACGCACTCCTAATTTCTTCTAGCCTCAGCTCATCGGCCATATTCGTTGCCTCGGGGGACATTCTCTTTAATCTAGCTCTAACTACTAGAGCTTGATCCTTCTTGGCATGCAAGGAGGCCAACTCTGCCTTAGCTATCTTAACCTGGCTAGAGTCCCCTCCCTCCACCGCCCGCTCGATCCGAACTTCTAGTGCCTTTTGTGCCGCTAGTCTCACTAGGTTGAGTCGCCTACTGTAATCGGCAGCAAAAGACCTAATTTTGTTTTTTAGGTTCCCCCAGAATTTATTTCCCAGGATAGCCCCCGTCAGTTCCCGCTGGATTAGTGATGTTAGCTGGTCCCGAAAATCCTCCATATCCACGAGGGATGTGTTGAATTTCCAGTAACCAGACTTGAAGGGCTTAGCTATACCTAAATTCATTCGGGCCCTTACTAATCTATGGTCCGAAAAGGGGACGCTATGGAAACTTGGACATTCCAAAAACTTATGGTCGACTCTTCTAGCTAAGACCCGATCGATGTAACTGGAATGTTGCACCGAACTCGGGTCGCCACTATTAGTCCAAGTCCATACTACTTGGCGGGGGTGTTCGTTTCGGAATTTATCCACCAGGTCAAGCCTGTTGATCAAATCCCGAAACGGAATCACGTCACCGTTGTTAGTTCCCCTATTTACCCCTCGGTCTATATCGGGATCAAGGACGGCATTCCAATCACCCGCTAACACTAGCCGTCTCGACGGAACTACGAACTGATCGATCTGCCGAAAGAAGTTGATTCGCTCACCCTGGCCGTTGGGCGCATAAACCCCAATCAAACGAAAAGCCTCCCCTCTTATGGTAACATCAACGACGCACAATCTGCCCGCCGGGTCTGCATACACAAGGGAACACATCGCATTCAAAGAATGGCTTATTAGCCAAGAGACACCTCTGGAGTGGCTATCAAAGTATGCTGAAAAGAGACGAAAGTCTCGAGACAGCACACTCTCATTGTCGCTCGAAATAAAGTGTGTCTCCTGTAAACAACAAATACTCACGTCGAGGTGCCGGAGGAGACGACAGAGTCTAGCTCTTCTCGACTCATTCCGGCAACCACGACCATTCAAACTTGCTAAATAGAGAGCCATCTTGTTAATCTATTGGCGTTGCCCTCCTGACGCGAACATTGCCGGTGATAGCACACCGACAGCGGGTCCCATAGGATCTGTGCCCATCTCAGTCTTGATGGAGCACTCCAGGGACACGCCGCCGACGTGCCTGGGGAATGTTAATTTAGCTGCCCTATAAAGGGAGGGGTGCATAAAAACAGGGACCCTCCCCGAACAAAAGTTTTTCAGTTTCTGGAGGTCTGGATGATGCCAGACAGCCAGCGGTGATGACATTTTAAATGCTGAGTTGGCTTCTTTTAACATGTCCCACACCTGCCGTGAGGTGTCGCCGACCCGGACCACAGTTAATAGTTTCTTCAGCCCTGGGAACAAGGTAGGGTCCTCCACATCACGTCTTCCGGGTTCGACGAACCGGAAGTTGTGGAGGACCTTTAAATCCCTCAGGGCCTGCTGCTGGAGCTTTGTCTTGTCGAGAATGTCCGGGTCGACACGGCAGATGTGGACCCCTCTCTTGTGCCTGATTTTTTTTTCTTTTTTGTTGTTGGTTCGCCGGTATCGCCCCCGGCTGGGCTTCTCGGCCTCTTTTGTGAGGCCGATTGTGTGGGTGACATGGGTGTTGTTGTTGTTGCTGCTGTTGTTGCTGGTGATGGAGTTAATTTGGAGGTTGGTGTGGCTGCTGGTGTTGTTTTAGGAGAAGGTTTTGGTGTGGCTGCTGGTGTTGTTGTTGTAGAGGGAGGAATCATAATCAACGGCGGAGGCGGCGGCGGAGGTAGCGGTGATGTGGGCGGTAATGGTGGTGTAGGGGATGGTATTTGTTTTTCAGGAGTTTTCAGGGGGGTAGATTTTTTTTTCAATACCGTTAGTTTTGTTTTTTCTGTGGATGAGTTTTTTATCGGTGGACTTTGTAATGTTTTCGGGGAGGGCGGAGGGGTAACCCTCCCTGCTGGCTGCCTGGACTTTAGTTGTTGAAGAAGTGCCGCCGCCTTTTCCTTCCCTATTCGTCCTGGACTAGCGTAACCCCCCACTCTAGCCCGTTCCGCATAAGACTGCGGGGTCTCTCCTTGGGGACTGTCGGTGTCGGTTCGCTTTAGGATATGTGGCAACAGGGGTGCTTCTATTTGGGCCTTCTTCCCACTACGACCTACTACCTGCCACTCCCCCTCCGTCTTCTCTTTTTGTGCCACCACCTTTGGTGACGGAGTCGACGGTTTAGGTGAGGGGAGACTTTTACCTCTCCCGGCATCTGACTGGATTCCTCCAGTCATGGCAGTAGGCGAGACTACGGGAGCCTCCTTTTGGGCGGTCACAGAAACTGAGTGGGAAGGGTCTTGCGTCAGGCTGGACGGTTTCTTTTTGCAGATAGCGGCGAGGTGACCGGCCTCCCCGCATATCCAGCAGACTGGCCTCCTACCTTTTACGATAAGAGGCAGTCGCCTCCGACCACCTATGTCCAAATAGTTGGGAATGGCCAGGAACGCCTTCCTGTCGATCATAAGATCAAAACGCCACTCCCCACGCATCGCCTCGGAGTCAACCGAGACAATTTCTCCGTATTTCAGGAGAAAAGCCCCGATATGTTCCCCGAGTACGAAGCTGGGCACCTCATGTGCTATTACCCGGGTCCTTCTCCGGCCGAGATACTCAACACGAATGTAATGCTCCTTTGTTTGGAGCTCTCGGCGCAGGAGATCTGAACAGTCCTGTTCAGTGGGCAATAGTACGTCCCACATCGCAAAGCCATCGCCTTTAACAACTTGTTTGGCTTTGATTCCTAAGCTAGCCAGTGCTTTCAACACTATGTCTTTGTTTGATCGGACAATTCGGTTTGACTTCTTGTCGACCAAAAAGACGGACACCATTTTCTTTTCAATGTCTTTCAATTCGACCAAGTCCACCAGTAAGCCGTCCTCTTTTACAAGGTGACTGTATGTCTGGCAACGCTTGACGAATTCCGCCACATTGACTGTATTTATTACGGGAGGGGATGACCAAACGTTAGGAGAGTCCCCACTTGTCTTTTCTTGTTGTTGTTGTTGTCCCGCCGGAATCGGCGAGTCTGTATTTTCCCCCCTCCCTTCATGGACGGGGGATTTTTTCATGTCTGAATTCTTTTCACTTGTACTGACTGTCTGTGATGTAGACATTTTTTCTTGTTTTTTTTTGTTTTTTTTCCCTATTTTAGGGGGTGTGGATGTGCCCCCGCCCTCCCCCTTATCGGGGGAAGCAAACAAGGCCCTCCTGGCCTCGTCGGCCATGAAGGGAAAGAAAAAAATACAAAATCGAGACAAACAACAAAATCGAAATAATAAAAAAAAAAAAAAAAAAAAAATCGAGTCAATTTGAGTAAAATCGAGTCAAAAAACCAAGGGCTTATCTTTTCGAACTAGAGTTTCAAGGGGGTCCTACTAGTCCGTTATCTTGTTCGGTGTGGTCGCAGGAAACTTGTCTTTTTTTTTTTGCCAAAAAAGTAACAACAGTCTCGTCGAGCGATTTGTGCTCTTACCATTATTTATTCTCTACAAAGAGAAATTTGACATATAGTCGGAGGGGGGAATGGGTAATAGGACTGGTCGACTTTATTCCTAATCTTATCTTAGCTAGTCTCATGCACTGACCCAATCACACTATATACATCCGTTCACCAAAACAACACATTTTTCCTGGTCTCTCTCATACTGCATTTACCATAAAGTCAGATTCTCTCTATGATGCTACTCTAAACCCCTATTTACAATTTTGTGTGTGGGGGGGAATAAAATTATGATAAATATTTACAAATAAAAATGAACCCCAATGACTGATATATATTTACAGAAAAAAAAACGAAAACGAAATTAGTATGTGACCCCCCACAAAAGACCTAACATGGCAGAACAGCAAGTTAACCAGACGAAAAGATGGATGTCGAGAGAGAAGGAAAAAAAAAAAAAAAAAAAAAAAAAAAAAAAAAAAAAAAAAAAAAAAAAAAAAAAAAAAAAGATCCTCTCAAACATCCTCTGGAAAACTTTACTTTCTGTCATCTAGAGGGGGAGGGGATGGGAATCGAAAAAAGTGAAGGACAGAAAAAAAAGGGGGGCCGATGATCATTCTCTCCCTAGCTAAGAAACTGTTGGCTAACAGAAAAGGAAAATCTAATCTATCCTAACCTGGGCTGGGTTAGCACGTTCGAGTCAGGACTGCAAAATCCTTGCTGACCAATAGACCTTCAAAAAAACCACTCTAATTCAGCACCTTTCACTCGACACAGTCGCGCAACTCTCACCCACCTTCCGTTGAATTCCGACCAAGGGAGCCTCTCCCTCTCGACCCTGATTTTGACTTTGAGCTGGTGCCCAAAGAACGCAATCAGTTGTTCGGGAGTGAAATGCTCTCCTTCGTGGAACCCCTTCTGACGCGTCGTCCAAATCACCATTCGCATCACGCCAAGTAAGCACATTAGCACTATATGTGCGTCCTTCTCCAACGATGGGAGCACATTGCTGCAGACAACACTAGCATCCAAGGCAAAAAACCGTGCCCCGACGATGCGAACCATGTAGCCTTCAACCAGCTTGCACAGCGGATGCACCACGCTGCAGTGGAAGAAGGCGTGCTCAATAGACTCCTCCATTCCACCACAGCGTATGCACTCTGGTGAATCTACCAGATTCGCTAAAAAAAGCCGTTTGCCGACCCAGAGAGCATTCCGTATGACTAGCCAGGTGAGGGACGCCTCGTTGTTATTGAGGCACCTCAGTCCGGGCGTCCAAGGCCAGATTGAGCGACTCTCCGCTTTCGTTAAACCGAGCCCCTCGATCATTTCGTCTCGAACGGACCCCCTCACTATTACCCGATATAATGCCCTCCTCGACAACGACTGGGTGTCGTTGAGGCATTCCTTCACCCGAGAAAAAACTCGGAGAGCGTGTCGGCATTCTCGATAGAAAGAGCATTCCGCCCGGGGTCTACGGCGGGCCTCACCCCCGTCGTCGGAATGCACGTTTCTTAAGGCTGGGAAAGCCTTCCTGGCGTCTTCCTTCCAGAATTCGCCGTTCTGCTCTTCTTGCGTACACATCCGACCTAAGAAAGTCAGGCGCAGGGTATGTTGCCGAGCTTCGATGTTCGGCATTCCTAGGCCGCCTTCCGCAGGTTGGAGCTGACAGATCTTGCGAGATACCATAGGGTGCCTGTGACCCCATAGGAGTCGAAACATGGCACCTTCCAACTTTAGTTGGTCGGTACACGGAAGAGGGAGCACTGAAAGTCGGTAAAGGATAAGGGGGTAGATGTGAGAGACGCACACCTCGGCCCTACCCTTGAAGGAGAGCTTCCTCCGAGTCCACAGATCAACTGCTTTCTCTACCTTTTCCAGTACACCCGACCAATTTTTCTCCAACTGGAGGTCGGGACCGAACCAGACGCCGAGTATCTTGCACGGCCCTTCCGTCCAGGCAAAGGGACCAGGGAGAGAGCGCCCTCTCCACGAGTCCAGCAACAAGCCCTCAGACTTGCCGCAGTTGGCTTTGGCCCCTGTCACCGTCTCATACCTTTGGATCTCTACGCTGATTTCCCTGATCTCGGCACTGCTCGTTACAAGCAAAGTTATGTCATCAACGTAGGCGGTATACTTGACTGGCGTGTGACCACCAGGCAAGGTTAGCCCGCGCAGGACCGGATTCGCCTTTACTTTGCGCAGGAAAGGTTCCAGCGCAAGAATGTACAGCATCGGCGAAAGTGGACAACCTTGACGAACTGATCTGGACAACTGAAAGGCTTTCGACCTCACTCCATTCACCTCCACCACCGAGCTGGGGGATGCATACAAGAGACGAATCCAGGAGCGAAAGATCTCACCGAAGCCAGACGCGGATAAGACGGACTCGAGAAAACGATGGTCGACCCTATCGAATGCTTTGGACTGATCTAATTTGATCAGCGCGGCTCCATTGTCGACTTTCTCAATGATCGTGCGCACCGTGTGCAGATTGTCTTGGATAGTCCGACCCTTTACAGAGCAAGTCTGCTCGGGGCCAATCAGACTCTCCAGCACAGTCTGCAGTCGGTTGGCGAGGACCTTGGCCAAAATCTTTAACTCTGTATTGAGCAGAGTTATGGGCCTGAAGTTATCTACCCCGTCCCCTCCATCTTTGTCCTTGCATAGCAATTTCACTACCCCTCTGGTAAAGCGGCTGGGGATGCTCCCCTGCTTTAACCAGTGGTTAAAGATCAAAGCCAGCAAGTGAACAAAAATGGGCGACAGCCTCAAATACACTTCGTAAGGTAAACCATCGATCCCCGGTGTCTTCTCCTTCTCGATGCTCTTTAACGCTTCCCGGATTTCATCCTCTGTTATGGGCCCCTCGCACCCAGCTGCTTCAGTCGCCTCAAGGCGAGGGAAGTCAGCTAAATAGGCGTCGAACTGAGCCGAATTCAGTCTAGCTTCCCTGGTGAATAGTTCCTGAAAATTGGCACGAAACACCTCACAGATACCTTCGTTTGTGGTCACAAGACGTCCGTCCGGCGATGTGACGCTGGAGATATACCGACTAGACGCACTCCTAATTTCTTCTAGCCTCAGCTCATCGGCCATATTCGTTGCCTCGGGGGACATTCTTTTTAATCTAGCTCTAACTACTAGAGCTTGATCCTTCTTGGCATGCAAGGAGGCCAACTCTGCCTTAGCTATCTTAACCTGGCTAGAGTCCCCTCCCTCCACCGCCCTCTCGATCCGATCTTCTAGTGCCTTTTGTGCCGCTAGTCTCACTAGGTTGAGTCGCCTACTGTAATCGGCAGCAAAAGACCTAATTTTGTTTTTGAGGTTCCCCCAGAATTTATTACCCAGGATAGCCCCCGTCAGTTCCCGCTGGATTAGTGATGTTAGCTGGTCCCGAAAATCCTCCATATCCACGAGGGATGTGTTGAATTTCCAGTAACCAGACTTGAAGGGCTTAGCTATACCTAAATTCATTCGGGCCCTTACTAATCTATGGTCCGAAAAGGGCACGCTATGGAAACTTGGACATTCCAAAAACTTATGGTCGACTCTTCTAGCTAAGACCCGATCGATGTAACTGGAACGTTGCACCGAACTCGGGTCGCCACTATTAGTCCAAGTCCATACTACTTGGCGGGGGTGTTCGTTTCGGAATTTATCCACCAGGTCAAGCCTGTTGATCAAATCCCGAAACGGAATCACGTCACCGTTGTTAGTTCCCCTATTTACCCCTCGGTCTATATCGGGATCAAGGACGGCATTCCAATCACCCGCTAACACTAGCCGTCTCGACGGAACTACGAACTGATCGATCTGCCGAAAGAAGTTGATTCGCTCACCCTGGCCGTTGGGCGCATAAACCCCAATCAAACGAAAAGCCTCCCCTCTTATGGTAACATCAACGACGCACAATCTGCCCGCCGGGTCTGCATACACAAGGGAACACACCGCATTCAAAGAATGGCTTATTAGCCAAGAGACACCTCTGGAGCGGTAATCAAAATATGCTGAAAAGAGACGGAAATCTCGAGACAGCACACTCTCATTGTCGCTCGGAATAAAGTGTGTCTCCTGTATACAACAAACACTCACGTCGAGGTGCCGGAGGAGACGACAGAGTCTAGCTCTTTTCGACTCGTTCCGGTAACCACGACCATTCAAACTTGCTAAATAGAGAGCCATCTTGTTAATCTATTGGCGTTGCCCTCCTGACGCGAACATTGCCGGTGATAGCACACCGACAGCGGGTCCCATAGGATCTGTGCCCATCTCAGTCTTGATGGAGCACTCCAGGGACACGCCGCCGACGTGCCTGGGGAATGTTAATTTAGCTGCCCTATAAAGGGAGGGGTGCATAAAAACAGGGACCCTCCCCGAACAAAAGTTTTTCAGTTTCTGGAGGTCTGGATGATGCCAGACAGCCAGCGGTGATGACATTTTAAATGCTGAGTTGGCTTCTTTTAACATGTCCCACACCTGCCGTGAGGTGTCGCCGACCCGGACCACAGTTAATAGTTTCTTCAGCCCTGGGAACAAGGTAGGGTCCTCCACATCACGTCTTCCAGGTTCAACGAACCGGAAGTTGTGGAGGACCTTTAAATCCCTCAGGGCCTGCTGCTGGAGCTTTGTCTTGTCGAGAATGTCCGGGTCGACACGGCAGATGTGGACCCCTCTCTTGTGCCTGATTTTTTTTTCTTTTTTTGTTGTTGGTTCGCCGGTATCGCCCCCGGCTGGGCTTCTCGGCCTCTTTTGTGAGGCCGATTGTGTGGGTGACATGGGTGTTGTTGTTGTTGCTGCTGTTGTTGCTGGTGATGGAGTTAATTTGGAGGTTGGTGTGGCTGCTGGTGTTGTTTTAGGAGAAGGTTTTGGTGTGGCTGCTGGTGTTGTTGTTGTAGAGGGAGGAATCATAATCAACGGCGGAGGCGGCGGCGGAGGTAGCGGTGATGTGGGCGGTAATGGTGGTGTAGGGGATGGTATTTGTTTTTCAGGAGTTTTCAGGGGGGTAGATTTTTTTTTCAATACCGTTAGTTTTGTTTTTTCTGTGGATGAGTTTTTTATCGGTGGACTTTGTAATGTTTTCGGGGAGGGCGGAGGGGTAACCCTCCCTGCTGGCTGCCTGGACTTTAGTTGTTGAAGAAGTGCCGCCGCCTTTTCCTTCCCTATTCGTCCTGGACTAGCGTAACCCCCCACTCTAGCCCGTTCCGCATAAGACTGCGGGGTCTCTCCTTGGGGACTGTCGGTGTCGGTTCGCTTTAGGATATGTGGCAACAGGGGTGCTTCTATTTGGGCCTTCTTCCCACTACGACCTACTACCTGCCACTCCCCCTCCGTCTTCTCTTTTTGTGCCACCACCTTTGGTGACGGAGTCGACGGTTTAGGTGAGGGGAGACTTTTACCTCTCCCGGCATCTGACTGGATTCCTCCAGTCATGGCAGTAGGCGAGACTACGGGAGCCTCCTTTTGGGCGGTCACAGAAACTGAGTGGGAAGGGTCTTGCGTCAGGCTGGACGGTTTCTTTTTGCAGATAGCGGCGAGGTGACCGGCCTCCCCGCATATCCAGCAGACTGGCCTCCTACCTTTTACGATAAGAGGCAGTCGCCTCCGACCACCTATGTCCAAATAGTTGGGAATGGCCAGGAACGCCTTCCTGTCGATCATAAGATCAAAACGCCACTCCCCACGCATCGCCTCGGAGTCAACCGAGACAATTTCTCCGTATTTCAGGAGAAAAGCCCCGATATGTTCCCCGAGTACGAAGCTGGGCACCTCATGTGCTATTACCCGGGTCCTTCTCCGGCCGAGATACTCAACACGAATGTAATGCTCCTTTGTTTGGAGCTCTCGGCGCAGGAGATCTGAACAGTCCTGTTCAGTGGGCAATAGTACGTCCCACATCGCAAAGCCATCGCCTTTAACAACTTGTTTGGCTTTGATTCCTAAGCTAGCCAGTGCTTTCAACACTATGTCTTTGTTTGATCGGACAATTCGGTTTGACTTCTTGTCGACCAAAAAGACGGACACCATTTTCTTTTCAATGTCTTTCAATTCGACCAAGTCCACCAGTAAGCCGTCCTCTTTTACAAGGTGACTGTATGTCTGGCAACGCTTGACGAATTCCGCCACATTGACTGTATTTATTACGGGAGGGGATGACCAAACGTTAGGAGAGTCCCCACTTGTCTTTTCTTGTTGTTGTTGTTGTCCCGCCGGAATCGGCGAGTCTGTATTTTCCCCCCTCCCTTCATGGACGGGGGATTTTTTCATGTCTGAATTCTTTTCACTTGTACTGACTGTCTGTGATGTAGACATTTTTTCTTGTTTTTTTTTGTTTTTTTTCCCTATTTTAGGGGGTGTGGATGTGCCCCCGCCCTCCCCCTTATCGGGGGAAGCAAACAAGGCCCTCCTGGCCTCGTCGGCCATGAAGGGAAAGAAAAAAATACAAAATCGAGACAAACAACAAAATCGAAATAATAAAAAAAAAAAAAAAAAAAAAAAAAAAATCGAGTCAATTTGAGTAAAATCGAGTCAAAAAACCAAGGGCTTATCTTTTCGAACTAGAGTTTCAAGGGGGTCCTACTAGTCCGTTATCTTGTTCGGTGTGGTCGCAGGAAACTTGTCTTTTTTTTTTTGCCAAAAAAGTAACAACAGTCTCGTCGAGCGATTTGTGCTCTTACCATTATTTATTCTCTACAAAGAGAAATTTGACATATAGTCGGAGGGGGGAATGGGTAATAGGACTGGTCGACTCTATTCCTAATCTTATCTTAGCTAGTCTCATGCACTGACCCAATCACACTATATACATCCGTTCACCAAAACAACACATTTTTCCTGGTCTCTCTCATACTGCATTTACCATAAAGTCAGATTCTCTCTATGATGCTACTCTAAACCCCTATTTACAATTTTGTGTGTGGGGGGGGAATAAAATTATGATAAATATTTACAAATAAAAATGAACCCCAATGACTGATATATATTTACAGAAAAAAAAACGAAAACGAAATTAGTATGTGACCCCCCACAAAAGACCTAACATGGCAGAACAGCAAGTTAACCAGACGAAAAGATGGATGTCGAGAGAGAATAAAAAAAAAAAAAAAAAAAAAAAAAAAAAAAAAAAAAATCCTCTCAAACATCCTCTGGAAAACTTTACCTTCTGTCATCTAGAGGGGGAGGGGATGGGAATCGAAAAAAGTGAAGGACAGAAAAAAAGGGGGGCCGATGATCATTCTCTCCCTAGCTAAGAAACTGTTGGCTAACAGAAAAGGAAAATCTAATCTATCCTAACCTGGGCTGGGTTAGCACGTTCGCGTCAGGACTGCAAAATCCTTACTGACCAATAGACCTTCAAAAAAACCACTCTAATTCAGCACCTTTCACTCGACACAGTCGCGCAACTCTCACCCACCTTCCGTTGAATTCCGACCAAGGGAGCCTCTCCCTCTCGACCCTGATTTTGACTTTGAGCTGGTGCCCAAAGAACGCAATCAGTTGTTCGGGAGTGAAATGCTCTCCTTCGTGGAACCCCTTCTGACGCGTCGTCCAAATCACCATTCGCATCACGCCAAGTAAGCACATTAGCACTATATGTGCGTCCTTCTCCAACGATGGGAGCACATTGCTGCAGACAACACTGGCATCCAAGGCAAAAAACCGTGCCCCGACGATGCGGACCATGTAGCCTTCAACCAGCTTGCACAGCGGATGCACCACGCTGCAGTGGAAGAAGGCGTGCTCAATAGACTCCTCCATTCCACCACAGCGTATGCACTCTGGTGAATCTACCAGATTCGCTAGAAAAAGCCGTTTGCCGACCCAGAGAGCATTCCGTATGACTAGCCAGGTGAGGGACGCCTCGTTGTTATTGAGGCACCTCAGTCCGGGCGTCCAAGGCCAGATTGAGCGACTCTCCGCCTTCGTTAAACCGAGCCCCTCGATCATTCCGTCTCGAACGGACCCCCTCACTATTACCCGATATAATGCCCTCCTCGACAACGACTGGGTGTCGTTGAGGCATTCCTTCACCCGAGAAAAAACTCGGAGAGCGTGTCGGCATTCTCGATAGAAAGAGCATTCCGCCCGGGGTCTACGGCGGGCCTCACCCCCGTCGTCGGAATGCACGTTTCTTAAGGCTGGGAAAGCCTTCCTGGCGTCTTCTTTCCAGAATTCGCCGTTCTGCTCTTCTTGCGTACACATCCGACCTAAGAAAGTCAAGCGCAGGGTATGTTGCCGAGCTTCGATGTTCGGCATTCCTAGGCCGCCTTCCGCAGGCTGGAGCTGACAGATCTTGCGAGATACCATAGGGTGCCTGTGACCCCATAGGAGTCGAAACATGGCACCTTCCAACTTTAGTTGGTCGGTACACGGAAGAGGGAGCACTGAAAGTCGGTAAAGGATAAGGGGGTAGATGTGAGAGACGCACACCTCGGCCCTACCCTTGAAGGAGAGCTTCCTCCGAGTCCACAGATCAACTGCTTTCTCTACCTTTTCCAGTACACCCGACCAATTTTTCTCCAACTGGAGGTCGGGACCGAACCAGACGCCGAGTATCTTGCACGGCCCTTCCGTCCAGGCAAAGGGACCAGGGAGAGAGCGCCCTCTCCACGAGTCCAGCAACAAGCCCTCAGACTTGCCGCAGTTGGCTTTGGCCCCTGTCACCGTCTCATACCTTTGGATCTCTACGCTGATTTCCCTGATCTCGGCACTGCTCGTTACAAGCAAAGTTATGTCATCAACGTAGGCGGTATACTTGACTGGCGTGTGACCACCAGGCAAGGTTAGCCCGCGCAGGACCGGATTCGCCTTTACTTTGCGCAGGAAAGGTTCCAGCGCAAGAATGTACAGCATCGGCGAAAGTGGACAACCTTGACGAACTGATCTGGACAACTGAAAGGCTTTCGACCTCACTCCATTCACCTCCACCACCGAGCTGGGGGATGCATACAAGAGACGAATCCAGGAGCGAAAGATCTCACCGAAGCCAGACGCGGATAAGACGGACTCGAGAAAACGATGGTCGACCCTATCGAATGCTTTGGACTGATCTAACTTGATCAGCGCGGCTCCATTGTCGACTTTCTCAATGATCGTGCGCACCGTGTGCAGATTGTCTTGGATAGTCCGACCCTTTACAGAGCAAGTCTGCTCGGGGCCAATCAGACTCTCCAGCACAGTCTGCAGTCGGTTGGCGAGGACCTTGGCCAAAATCTTTAACTCTGTATTGAGCAGAGTTATGGGCCTGAAGTTATCTACCCCGTCCCCTCCATCTTTGTCCTTGCATAGCAATTTCACTACCCCTCTGGTAAAGCGGCTGGGGATGCTCCCCTGCTTTAACCAGTGGTTAAAGATCAAAGCCAGCAAGTGAACAAAAATGGGCGACAGCCTCAAATACACTTCGTAAGGTAAACCATCGATCCCCGGTGTCTTCTCCTTCTCGATGCTCTTTAACGCTTCCCGGATTTCATCCTCTGTTATGGGCCCCTCGCACCCAGCTGCTTCAGTCGCCTCAAGGCGAGGGAAGTCAGCTAAATAGGCGTCGAACTGAGCCGAATTCAGTCTAGCTTCCCTGGTGAATAGTTCCTGAAAATTGGCACGAAACACCTCACAGATACCTTCGTTTGTGGTCACAAGACGTCCGTCCGGCGATGTGACGCTGGAGATATGCCGACTAGACGCACTCCTAATTTCTTCTAGCCTCAGCTCATCGGCCATATTCGTTGCCTCGGGGGACATTCTCTTTAATCTAGCTCTAACTACTAGAGCTTGATCCTTCTTGGCATGCAAGGAGGCCAACTCTGCCTTAGCTATCTTAACCTGGCTAGAGTCCCCTCCCTCCACCGCCCTCTCGATCCGATCTTCTAGTGCCTTTTGTGCCGCTAGTCTCACTAGGTTGAGTCGCCTACTGTAATCGGCAGCAAAAGACCTAATTTTGTTTTTGAGGTTCCCCCAGAATTTATTTCCCAGGATAGCCCCCGTCAGTTCCCGCTGGATTAGTGATGTTAGCTGGTCCCGAAAATCCTCCATATCCACGAGGGATGTGTTGAATTTCCAGTAACCAGACTTGAAGGGCTTAGCTATACCTAAATTCATTCGGGCCCTTACTAATCTATGGTCCGAAAAGGGGACGCTATGGAAACTTGGACATTCCAAAAACTTATGGTCGACTCTTCTAGCTAAGACCCGATCGATGTAACTGGAATGTTGCACCGAACTCGGGTCGCCACTATTAGTCCAAGTCCATACTACTTGGCGGGGGTGTTCGTTTCGGAATTTATCCACCAGGTCAAGCCTGTTGATCAAATCCCGAAACGGAATCACGTCACCGTTGTTAGTTCCCCTATTTACCCCTCGGTCTATATCGGGATCAAGGACGGCATTCCAATCACCCGCTAACACTAGCCGTCTCGACGGAACTACGAACTGATCGATCTGCCGAAAGAAGTTGATTCGCTCACCCTGGCCGTTGGGCGCATAAACCCCAATCAAACGAAAAGCCTCCCCTCTTATGGTAACATCAACGACGCACAATCTGCCCGCCGGGTCTGCATACACAAGGGAACACACCGCATTCAAAGAATGGCTTATTAGCCAAGAGACACCTCTGGAGCGGTAATCAAAATATGCTGAAAAGAGACGGAAATCTCGAGACAGCACACTCTCATTGTCGCTCGAAATAAAATGAGTCTCCTGTAAACAACAAATACTCACGTCGAGGTGCCGGAGGAGACGACAGAGTCTAGCTCTTCTCGACTCATTCCGGCAACCACGACCATTCAAACTTGCTAAATAGAGAGCCATCTTGTTAATCTATTGGCGTTGCCCTCCTGACGCGAACATTGCCGGTGATAGCACACCGACAGCGGGTCCCATAGGATCAGTGCCCATCTCAGTTCTGATGGTGCCATCCAGGGACACGCCGCCGACGTGCCTAGGGAATGTTAGTTTTGCTGCCCTATAAAGGGAGGGGTGCATGAAGACGGGGACCCTCCCTGAACAAAAGTTTTTCAGTTTGTGGAGGTCTGGATGATGCCAGACAGCCAGCGGTGATGACATTTTGAAAGCTAAGTTGGCTTCTTTTAACATGTCCCACACCTGCCGTGAGGTGTCACCAACCCGGACCACAGTCAGTACTTTCTTTAGCCCTGGGAACAAGGTAGGGTCCTCCACATCACGTCTTCCGGGTTCGACGAACCGGAAGTTGTGGAGGACCTTTAAATCCCTCAGGGCCTGCTGCTGGAGTTTTGTCTTGTCGAGAATGTCCGGGTCGACACGGCAGATGTGGACCCCTCTCTTGTGTCTGATTTTTTTCTCTTTTTTGGTGGGCTCGCCGGTATCACCCCCGGCTGGGCTTCTCGGCCTCTTTTGTGAGGCCGATTGTGTAGGTGACATGGGTGTGCTTGTTGTTGTTGTTGCTGATGTTGGTGTTGTTGCTGGTGTTGTTGCTGGTGATGCTGATGGTGTTACTTTTGGGGAAGGTTTTGGTGTGGCTGCTGGTGTTGCTGTTGTTGAGGGAGGAAACATAATCAACGGTGGAGGCGGCGGCGGAGGTAGCGGTGATGTGGGCGGTAATGGGGGTGTAGGTGAAGGTATTGGTGTTTTTTGGGGGGTAGATTTTTTTCCTAGTACTGTCAGTTTTGGTTTTTCTGGGGTTGATTTTTTCGTGGGTGGACTTTGTAATGTTTTCGGGGAGGGCGGAGGGGTAACCCTCCCTGCTGGCTGCCTGGACTTTAGTTGTTGAAGAAGTGCCGCCGCCTTTTCCTTCCCTATTCGTCCTGGACTAGCGTAACCCCCCACTCTAGCCCGTTCCGCATAAGACTGCGGGGTCTCTCCTTGGGGACTGTCGGTGTCGGTTCGCTTTAGGATATGTGGCAACAGGGGTGCTTCTATTTGGGCCTTCTTCCCACTACGACCTACTACCTGCCACTCCCCCTCCGTCTTCTCTTTTTGTGCCACCACCTTTGGTGACGGAGTCGACGGTTTAGGTGAGGGGAGACTTTTACCTCTCCCGGCATCTGACTGGATTCCTCCAGTCATGGCAGTAGGCGAGACTACGGGAGCCTCCTTTTGGGCGGTCACAGAAACTGAGTGGGAAGGGTCTTGCGTCAGGCTGGACGGTTTCTTTTTGCAGATAGCGGCGAGGTGACCGGCCTCCCCGCATATCCAGCAGACTGGCCTCCTACCTTTTACGATAAGAGGCAGTCGCCTCCGACCACCTATGTCCAAATAGTTGGGAATGGCCAGGAACGCCTTCCTGTCGATCATAAGATCAAAACGCCACTCCCCACGCATCGCCTCGGAGTCAACCGAGACAATTTCTCCGTATTTCAGGAGAAAAGCCCCGATATGTTCCCCGAGTACGAAGCTGGGCACCTCATGTGCTATTACCCGGGTCCTTCTCCGGCCGAGATACTCAACACGAATGTAATGCTCCTTTGTTTGGAGCTCTCGGCGCAGGAGATCTGAACAGTCCTGTTCAGTGGGCAATAGTACGTCCCACATCGCAAAGCCATCGCCTTTAACAACTTGTTTGGCTTTGATTCCTAAGCTAGCCAGTGCTTTCAACACTATGTCTTTGTTTGATCGGACAATTCGGTTTGACTTCTTGTCGACCAAAAAGACGGACACCATTTTCTTTTCAATGTCTTTCAATTCGACCAAGTCCA
>OY735201.1:65319942-65447442 GCA_963457665.1 Thysanoteuthis rhombus
GTTGTCTTTCCAGACTGATTGAATAATCTTGGAAATTCAATCGTTTGTAGTAGGAGACACTTCGGGCAATTTTGGTTAAATGTTGTTTAACAGGATATCAATCAGACTCTAAACATACCTGGTACCATTGGAAAGTTCATTCAGAATAATTCATGCAATTCCCATCCCCGGGGCATTCAGGGAAAAAGTTATATGTGTTTGACCTCGAGAGGGTTTAAAAATGAATTCATTGTTCTTGGTTGCCATGTGAACCAAGTCACGCAGCTTTATCTTAGCTTAGAGGAGTTCAAACAAAGCTGAAATTTGACACAAATGCTATTTGAGGAAAAAGAAGATCATATTTCTTGATAACTAAAGTATTATGAGTGAATCTCTTAATTAATCCCATTAGGCAATATTGACCGAAAACCCAGATATTTTTTTTAATTCGGAAGAATTTTGAATTATTAGTATAATTGAAGACCAATAAAAAGTCAAAAGTGTCAAAATAGTCTGAGACAAGTTGATATCTCGTGTAATTTGCGTTTTTGAGTCTTCTATCAACAAAAGTATCTGACTGAGTGAAAACTGCTCTTTTTTACTATTTGATTTTGTAAACAGTCTTGCTATCTAGATTTATTTATCAGCAAAACATAATTTCACACTACTTCATCGTTTGTTCAGGAGTGTTCGTTTACTTTAAACACATGCACACACACACAAACACACACACATACAATCATTTTGAAATTCTCTTACAGGTTTGATTCTGTACCTCACTACATCCATGATCTCTCCATGATCGGTGAATGTGAAAAGGATTTCCCAAGTTCAATTGAGGACTACGACATATCCTTAGATATTCAATCTTGCGTAAACAGGTACTTAGCTAGATGAAGACTTTTTTTTCTAAATGAATAAGAAAATAATGAGAGTGATGTTAAAGGGGAAATTGTAGATTTGAAGAAGACCCCCCCTTTCTTTGAGGGGCTGTATGAAAATCTGGGAGCAGAACTATATTTGATGGATAATGCTACGTGAAATACAAGGATCCAGATTCTAAGTTAAAAAGTTCACGGTAAGTAAGTAAAGGCATTCAGACAAAAGTGAAGTATGCTAGGAGTATAAACGATGTAAGATTTTTAAAGTACTTGTTTGAAGCCCAAACCGATGACATTTGGGTAAAGATTGGCCAAGGCTAAAGGAGAGTGCATTCAACGACATTAACAGAAAGGACACGACCATGAGTCAATAGAGTAGTGGTAAAAAGTGAAATAAGTTGTAGCAAGATTCGTTCCTGGAAGATTCAATTTAAAATAGATGCTCCTCCTGTGGTCGACCCTGATTTAAAAACATGAAATATCTGGGAAGTATTAGAAAGCTACATTGTCATTATTCTGTAACGGCTGGAATTTGTAACCTCAAATCTTGCCATGATTACTGGAAAAAAGTTTTCGACGGCTACTCTAGGTAGACCCTTTGTGTCAAAGAGTTTGAATAATTTCAACTGTGTTTGCGAATAGCTATAACCTGAAGCAGAGCTATATTCTGGTCTTGAGAATCACAAAGTTAGGATATGAATAACAGTTTGCAAAGATGTTTATGAAACAAACTGGTTGCAATTGAAGTTACAGCAATGATATGAGGGATTCAATTTATTTTGTAGAAGTTGTCGGCAGATCAAATACAGTGTGCTCCAAAAGATTTGCTGATTTTTAGATAAAAGACACCTGCTATGCAAATAAAATACGTGAGAGATGAAGATGAATTAGTACCATGGCTGCTAACCTGTTCAAACAATCATAATCCCCAGGGAAGAACAAGGGAGGAAGATTTGCATACGTCTATAAATTGTGTTACAATAAATCTAAACTTTATTTTAGATGATCTCCCGTTATTACACAGCGTATGTATCATTTTATCTACGCATCGTGAATTGAATAAACAATCAAAGTATACGGGGCTGCTGCAGGAATCGAACTTGCATTATAGGGTAGTAGCTTCGATGTAGCGTGGTTTTCAAACGTTTTTAGAAATTAAAATCAAATTCAGTGAGGTGTTCTTTTTTGAGTATGAGGTAGGAAGTTTGCAGCTTTTTTTTATGAGAAAAGAAAGTTGATTTTATTTTTCCCGTGAGATGTGTCTGACTTGAGATTTGAAAATGAACACCATATAAACTTAAATCATAATTTCTGAAATAATTCGAACTCAAACTGTGCTCTGTTTGAATAGGCTGAACATAACGATATCTCACAGCCTATGATAAAGTATTATATTTTGATGATTACAGAAGACAATAATTGTTATTTTCAACTGAGTAAAATGAATCAAATAAAGCACATTACTGAAATAGCATGAACAGCTTTCGTAAGAGACAGACATTTCTTTCATTTTTGTCGTGCCTTGATGTAATCTAACCTGGATGCCACCCTTCCGAAACAAATATTCAGTGAAATATATAACATTCCTGTGTTAACAAACTTGATTGCATTAACGTTTCTCTGCATGTTTCAATTTTACGTTTTCTAGCATTTATATCAGGTTTAATGTTTGTCTGTACACTTAGGCACCTTCTCTCTTCTACAAGAAGCAATGTCCGTCGATTGATCGGTAGCCTTGTCCCCATATGGTTTCTTTGTCAAAATGCTTTGTCAAATCTACCCGGAACATTGTACGAAGGTATCCTTACGCAAGATGCTGATTACACAGAAAGATCTTCCTTTCAGGGCCATGCGATGGGGCAATATTTGTGATTAAATTCGATTTAATTCGATTTTCTCGACTGTTGAGTCATATTTACTTGAACCATCATACAAAAGCGTCCCTTAACAATATTTTTTTCTTTTGAATTATCCTGGGCTCAGGATCACGTAGTCAGTCAATAATGGCGTTTAAACTCTCTAATAGACATTGCATTCAACTTCAGACTCTTGCTTTTATTTTTGTAAATATCAAATCAAGTTTTAACTCATATCTGTTTAAGGATGTATTATGCTGTGAAATTAAAACCCAACTTGAAACAGGTAGTTCGAATTATGTTCATCGATACATGCAAGACATCAGATATTGGCATTAAAAAAAGGAGATGTAGTATCATTAACTTTGATTTTATATTTATTTTTATGCCAGCCATTAATATTTTGTGTTACTATTTCATCTTTCATCTCGATTTTAATTGCATTTTATAACAACGACTCGCACTGCCAGCTTAGGACACTGAATAAACAGGGCAAATTGGAAACGAAGCAACTAGAAAAAGAATTATTTGTCAATTTTTTTTAAAAATTGATATTGCTCCATCTAAAAAAGATTAAGAATGGAGGGTAAAATTGAACAGTTTGATGTGATCTTTTGTCGGGTCTTGGATTCACGTGGCCGAAGAAGTATTGCAGGATTTAGGAAAATCAAGCATTGCAAAGTAGAAAAAGATGTGTATGAGAGTTACTGAGAGCATATCCTACATCATCAATACGTCCCACTTATCTTCCGTCAGAGACTGATGGTTCATAGAGTATTTTCAATGTAACCCTAAAAATAAAGATAGATATAAAATGGAAAAAACACTAATCAATAATTAATAATGGCTAACATAGACATATATCTGCACTAAACATTTGAATCACCATGAAGAAAACAACTCAAATCTAGCGGAAAATAATATTATTTTAGGTGCTTCATCATAATAATCGATAAATATTCATGAAACATTGTTAAGCACAAATAAATAAGAAACATTAAAAGACAGAAACGACGAACAAGAAACAATACAAGCAAAAATAAAACGAAGAAGCAGAATGAAAAACGGGAAAAAACAACAAAATTAAGGAAAATAAATCCCGGGTTGACTGCGCTAGTGTCGAACTCCCTCGCTTCATTAAAATCTAAAGAGTAAACAAACATAATTCATTCTTTCATACGATATTATTAAAAACTAGGTAACCCATTCCAACTCTAATATTCGTTCAAACACTTTCAACTTTGAAACAAACAAAATACTACAAGGAACACGATTTGAACAGATTGATCATCTTCCCCTTAGATCTATCTGTTTTCTTATCTCCGATAAAATTATCGTGTTATCAATTTCTGATGAGATAAAATATATTTTGATTTAATTCATTCTATTGTATTGAAGAACTTTTGCACTGCCATGTTTGTCATTGTTTGACTCCTTATGAATTTGTGTATGTCATCGTTTCTTTTTGGTGAGGTATACTTGTTATCATACGAAAACAAAGTCAAGAATACAGTTTCAGCAAAGGAAACTTCAATAGTGACATTGATCACTCAAGTTTAGATATTAGAGGATCCAGAGCCAATGTACTGCATTGGAACCTTCATCAGCCACCTTACCATAAACAATTTGTGCCAACAAAAACTCTCACCAAAGTGATGATTCCATCGAAAAAATATGAACATTAAGTGTTTTGTATGTGTAATACTGATTCATGTTCTGCAAATCACATTCAAAAGGGTTGTCGATGTTACGATTTGGTAATGCTTCTGCTGGCGATTCAGGCCAGTTTTAGGACTTGAAATATTCGATAGGCTACATTCATTCAAGTCACCAGCTGAGGGGGCTTCCTCAGTGGGAGTATTGTGATGTTTATTTTCTGATCGATTTGTAACGGTCACTTGCTTAAATTCACAAACATCTCTAACAGCTGCACATTTCCTTCCATAATCCGAGGTTTTTTTGTTGTCGCAGATAATAAGATAACTGTGTAATTTTGAAGTTTAAAATTATTTTGCTTTTCGTTTTGAAGTTTTGATTTCTTAACATAATCATAAAAGTAATTCTCAGACGATGGGAATGTCAGATTTGACCTCTGAGGATCACAACAAGTCAAATTCAAGATGACTGGGCTAATGTTCAATCATGTTGGATGTAGATAAGTACATTTCACCCCGTGTCAACTCTCAAAATCACCTTTGAAAAGTATTTTTACCAGATGTGGTAATATTTTTTAACAGTATGATATGTAATTTATAGACTTAGATTTATGATGCCACGATTTGCCATAATTTCTCATATCTATCACAGAATCTAATACAATGATAGAAATAGAAAATGTCACTCCACCTAAATGAAGGGTTTCATTATATTCTTTAAGTATATCATAGTATAACCACTGGAAAGGTTAAACTTCGAACATGCCACCCAAGATAGCTGCCAAATGTTCGAAATGCCTATTACATGTTTACTATCCGCCCATTGCCTTTTGCTGTGTGTGCCTTGGAATCAATAAGAATTCTACCACCGTGTGACTTCAACAGAGGTACAATTTTCAAGATTTCATCCAAGTTGACGGCAAAACTAGTTGGAAATGAAAAGAAATCACCTTTCTCCTATCCCTTCTACTTTGTCGTTACGTAACAATTTTACTACTAGCTTGTCAAAGTGCTTAGAAATATTCATCAACTTTAACCACTGGTAGAAGATCAATGCCAGGGAATGAACAAATATGGGTGACATCCCCTTATATATATGTTGGACTGGACACCTATCCCCGGACTTCTCGAATATCATCCTCCGTTATGATCCCATTGAACTAAGCTGATTCAATTACAAGACATGGGAAGTCAGACCAACAGGCGTCGATCTGATCTCATCATGGAATAGGCTCCCTGATAAAGGAGGTCTCGGAAATTGGACCGGAATACCTTATATGTACTTCCATTTGCAGTCACGTAATGTCCATTAACGTGACAATAGTTTGGTGGGCTCCCAATTTTTTTCTACACGCAATTCAGCAGCCATAGTAGTTATACTGGGAAACATTCTCTGTAACGTAGATCAAACTACAAGGGATTGATGCTAGTCGTTGAACAAGGAGGGGAGTTGTGTGCTAGCTGTGGCAACTTCATCCCACTACGGAACCCTGGCTCTACTCTAGATTCTGATACCGTGTTGCTGAACTTTCTAGGTTAAGAAAGCGGCAATGTTGCTTTTAGCCTTTCAATCCCAATGATAGTCCTGCTTTATTATGTCTTATATATATTCCTCGTATAACAACAATGTTGAATTTCCAATAAGTTGTCGTCCTATGTTTAGCCTCATCTATCTTCATTCAGACCCTAACTAAGTGTGAATGTAGGCACTTAATTGTCATATGTTAACTCTGGTAATAAATACTCGTTATAAAGTATTGAACTATATTCAAGTCATCATAATCGGTAAACATTGATTAGGGGGGGGTTTATGTCATGCTATCATTTATAACAAAAATTAAAATCATGTCTGAGTTGTTGGTATTTGGTCTTCAATTTCCTTTACGATCTATATCAGGATCTATAACGAGATTCAAATCATTAGCAAGAACCACCCACATTGTAGACGTTACGAAAGGATCGATTTACAGAAAGAAGTCGACTCACTCAACCTTGTGGTTAAAATCCAATTAAACACAACCTTATTGAAGGCATAGTTCGTCACGTTCAATATGCCTCCCACCTCTGTATGGCTTCTAAATTGCGTACACCAGTCAACAACTCCCCAGATTGCAAAATGGTTGACTGGTCCTCCAAGTCTCTCTCTAGGATAAATATGTTATGGAAGGTCTTCAGTTCTATCCAAGCATGCTGCAACAGTTTGGCAGACGTCTTCAGGGCTACACGGCAGATTTGTAGCCCTTTTTGAGTCTCATTTTTCTCCTTTTTTTCATGTATGGATAGAAGTGTTAAATAGATACCTTGGCCTTACCCTTTGAAGAGAGACTGCTTTGACACCACAGTTCAAATATTGTTCCCACCTGTTCCAGTACGTCTGAATGATACTTATCCAACTGAGGTTTGGGACTGAACCAGACGCCGGGTATTTTATTCGATCTGCCCATCCACCCAATGGAAGGGGCGCAGAAGGAAGTGGACCCCCACGAGCTCAGTAACTCGCCCTACCACGGACCATCTTGGCTCATCATCTTATTCTTTCTGAATAAATTGCCGGCGTCCTCCATTTCGGTAATGCTCGTTACAAACAAGGTTACACCGTAAATAGGCACTTAACCATTGTGTTGGTAACGTTATTTTGTGTAGGGTCAAAGTAGCCGCTAACAAGAAAAGCTCTTGTGCAAGAATGAAACGGCAAAAGTTGACAACCTTGTTGAACTGATTCATACAATGTGAAAGACTTCTACAATTTCTGCAATACAGCAGGGAGATACTTACATGAGGTTAGCCAAGGAGCGAGAGTGCCCTATTAAAAGCTTTGGACGGATCTGATTCAATCATCAACGATTTTGTCAGTGATCATGCGCACTAAATGCATGTTATCTTGGGTAATGTCTCCTTTCCACAGAACAGGTTTGCTCAGGGCCAATTAGAGTATCCAACCAGCGGTTCGACTGGATCTTGGCCAAAGCCATTGCGTTTAACTAAGTTATCAGCCAAAGATTACCTATCCCATCCATCTTTGTCTTTGCGTGGTAAAGCATTTAGGATTTTCCCTACTTTAGCTATTGATTGAAGATCAGTGCCAGTAAATGAACAATTATAGTTGATAGCATCGAATACGATGTTGGGGGAGAGTATCAATCTCCAATGGTTCCGTCGTCCAAACATATTTTAACTCATCCCAGATTTCACCTCTGTTATCAGAAGCTTGCGATCAGCTGATACAGTTGCTTAAAGGCAAATGAAGTCAGATGAACTGGCATCAAAGGGAGCTCAGGTCAGACTAGGCTCTCTGAAGTGCTCTGAATTTCTCCTGCGAACAATTCAGCGGTAATATTCTTTATCTTGGGTAGCATTCTCTTCAACTAAGCTTCAACTACCAGAACCTGATCCTTCTTGTTAAAGAAGGAAGCAAACAATCCCGAACTTAATTTACCCCCCCCACTGCGAACTACACGCTCTACTTTAGAATCTAATGCTGTCTATGCGTCGATCTCTCTAGGTTGAGTCTATAACTATCGTCATCAGTCTTTCATTGCCTGTTGTTGGGCTGAGACCTTCCCCAGAATCTGTCACTCTTTATCATTGATGTACCGGGCAAGTAGTTTCTGGAATTGTCTAATTCGTCTTTCCATCTTGAAATCTACTGGCTTTGATTACGCATCAATGAATATCTATGTTTTGAGTCATAATCTTCACCAGTTGTCTGTCATTCTTGCAATATTGAGTATCCCATTGCCATTCGAGTTTTTAATGGATTTATAATGTCTCAAACTCCCGTTTTTACCTGATATATTGTGCTGTTTTGCGATCTCTCCATGTAAGGTTGAACATGATCCTCTCATGTGCATTTACCATTCTTTTCAAATTGAGTCTGTCTTTTTGTTAGGTTCCATGTTTCAGCTCTGTAGATGACTATTTGGAATATGAATCGGTTGTGTACTTATCTTGTGCTTGAATGCTGAGCTTTCTCTGTCGAAGGTTTGTAATTCAAGAGTGATTCTACATTTGATTCCTCCCTTTGTGGATTTTATTGATATCCGTAGTCAGATATAGATGTAGAGGTCTACTTTCTAGAGTTCTGCGTTTTCATTTTTGACCGTTGAGTGTTTATATCGGAAATGATTGTTACACAAGACCTTTGTTTTACAAGAGTTCATGTGAAGGCTGACTTCCTTGCTTTCTTCGTTCAGTTCATCTGGCATTTGTGAGAGGTTGTGCTATATTCTCATAATTGGCAGCAAACGACCTAATCTTATTTCAAGTTGGCCCCAGGGGACCAGAAACTAACACGTCTTGAGCCAGAACACCGATTGCAGCTCTTGTGGGATATAGTCCAATTTCTTTATGGTCCCATTATGAGACACAACACCAATTTGTGTTGGGGAAGTTAGTTCAACTGGCCTACGAAGGGATGGGTAATTGAAAACTCGGACCCTTCACAAACAAAAGTTCTTGAATTTCTTCAGTTCTGGGTGATGCCAGACAGCTAGTTTTGTAGATGTATATTGAAGACATCATAAGCTTATTTTAAGTGTCAATCTACGTGGAGGTTACGATGTGGTGGTGTTAAAATAAGAGACTGATTCAATGGTAGTATTACCGATATTGTTGTTTAGGATTTGTATTTGTGAATAGGGGCTATTTAATATTGGGACAAAATAGCAACTTTATCTTTCTATATCATGAGGAATACCCCTATTAGTTAATATAGTACGTACTAAGATACTTCGTAGGGCTATCGTAGTTCTGTCTCGCCCAGATCCTTTTATTTCACACATACAATGTGTCCTTCCACGTAGAGATCTCTGCTCGTAAGCTTCAGGCATACTTCAATGCTAAGTAGTAACATGTTCAACATAGAAAAGCCATCACCTTTCACCGTGTTAAATTTTCATTTGCAAACTGGTGAGTGATTTTATCATAAAGTCTTTGGTTGACTAGATATATCCTTCCGTGGATCACCAATAGTGACACCATTCTTTCCCCGATGTCTTTTGGGTTCGATGAATTTACTTTAATCCCGTCTCCCCTAACAAGGTGAACTAATCAAGGCAGGGCTCAACGAAATCTGTTACATTATTATTCATTGTGCAGGGAATTGTTAAGTGAGTCCCCGATCGTCTACTGACCATTTTTTTCTTTTTCCTTTAACTTGGACTGAGGGATTGGTTATATTTTGCTCTTATCCCTCGTGGCCAGGGTTGAATTTTTTTCATTTGTTTTCTCATTGACAGGGAACTTTTTTCACCTCTGTGTTCTGGTTTTGTTTTGTTTTGTTTTTGTTTTGTTTTTACCCCTTATTCGCAGGGATTGTTATTTTATGTTTTTCCCTTTTTTTTCAAATTTTGTCTCTCTCGGTCTTGAGCCTCATTTTTTTCTACCTCCCAGTGCTAAAAGGCTAATCTTTCTCTTTTTTTTTGTCCACTTTTTTTCTCTTGCACCTTGTTTGGGAATAATAAGATGGCCCTTTTTACCTGACTTGGATCGTCGGTTGTGAACACAAAAAAGAAAAGAAAACTTCAAGAAAATAACATCCTACCCCAAGAAAGAAACAGGTCTTGTCAAATTGGTGTCTTTCTTGTATTGCAGAACTGTACAAAACAAAACTGGGAATGTTTTTTTAATGTCTGAGAGGATGGAAAAACACGTCCATGCATTCTCAGTTTTTGTCAATGATGTCGAGAAGCCACATGAAACACAAGTGATTCTTGACAACACAAAAACCTGATTATTCCTTTTAAATATGACCCCTCGACTGGCATGTTATGGTAGTTAGCAGAGAGATTTTTCTGCTCCTCTGTTCCTAAACATTTGATGGTGAATAATATCGATTACCCATCATTTGATGAAATTGAATCTTCTACTGGAAGGTGTTCAGAAAGTTTTCACTAAAAGTAAAATATCATAGAGATTTCAAAATATACGTGAATCTATTTACAGGGGTTAATTAACAAATATGTATGCAATCAATGAATGTGGAAAAGAGAGGAGAAATCAGGATCGAGACAGTAAAACAAATTAAATGCACAAACGAAATAATACCAAGAAAAGCCCTATATTGCGTCGATTTTGGATTATGAAATAATCTAAAGGATCACAATTATCAAATTTGTTAAAAGATTTTGATTTATCAAAATATCTGATTTATAAAATATACCGAATTACTTTGATTCCACAAATATGTAAAAGATTTTTTTTTTATAAAAATTATTTCTTTTTCCAAGTATCTATAACTGGTGTTTAGTTTGCTAATTGGCTTTGTGTTTTAAATCTATACATTTTGCATTTAATAGGCATATTCTATCCGTAATGATTTCTTATTCCTTGTCGACTGACAAAATATATGATACGAGCTCGAATCCCACGATAGACTAATCATTTTTTATCCAAGCTCTGCACAAAATGGTCGTAGAATGTAAAAAAAAGAAAATAAACCAACAAATGTTGTATTGGAAAGCAACAAAAATGAGATAAAAGATAATCTCTTGAAAATTAATACTGAATGTGCTCAATCTATGGAATGTGGATGATATAATCTGATAATGTTGCCAGATCTGGTGCAAGAATGGATTTCGATTATCTTGCGCGTTACTCCATAAATCCTTCGAATGAAAGAAACACACACACACACACACACATCCACACACGCACATACATTTACTAATCTTTTCCCAGAAATGATAGGTTACGTATGAATATATATAGATATAAAAACTTAAACCTTTACATACGAGTACATATGCCTTATATATATATATATATATATATATATATATATATATATATATATATATATATATATATATATATATATATATATATATATATATATATATATATATATATATATATATATATAAAGGGAAATAGAGAGAGAGACAGACGGATAAATATCAGCAGGAATACCTGGCATTTTCTTGTCTTTTTGTTCTTCAGGTAAATGCAATTTCAAGAAATAGTTACAATCGTAATAGATCGTTTTGAGAAGATGTGCACCTAGTACACTTGTTACGGCGATATAGCTGAGAAAGTATCATCCCCTTCTAAACATTTGCAAAACACAGAAATAGACCGATATTGGATATAGAATTGTATTTCATTCTTTTAGATTTATGTGAAAAGTTTCGGACATCTACTGGTGAGCCACACTTTTTTTTTTTTTGCTATCATCATCAGTCTTTTAACGTCCGTCGTTAGAGATAGACCTTACTCAAGATTTGTCACACTTCTCTATCATGGACGTTGCGGAGTCAGTACTTCATGAACTTATCTAGCTCGTCTCTCCATCTAATATTCTGCCTAATGATCTCGGGGAATCCATGTGGTGAGTTGTGATGTCCATCAGTTGTCCACCATTCATGCAATATGGCCAGCCCACCGCCATTTGAGAATTATGATGGATTCTATGATTTCCCCGACTCTTGTCTTTTCTCAGATGTACTGTGCTGTGTTATGGTCTCTCCATGTGAGGCCAAGCATAATTCTTTCATGTGCACGTTGCATGCTTCTCAATTTGCGGGTTTGTCTATTGGTTGGATTACATGTTACAGCACTATACGTGATTATTGGGGGGATACATTGGTTATACACCCTTCTTTTTAGGATTAATGGAATCTTTTTAGTTTTGAAGTTTGAGCTTGCTCTGCCAAAGGCTTGCCATCCTAGTGTGATTGTTAGCTTGATTTCTTCTTCTTTCGAGGTTCTCACGGATATTCGTTGTCAGGTAGATGTAGTGGTCTACTTCCTCCAGTTCTGTGTCCTCGATTTTGATCATGGTGTTTTTTATTTCTGATGTGGTTGTTGCACATGATCTTTATCTTGCTTAAGTTCATTGCAAAAAGGGCAATGTCATCTGCAAATCTTAGGTTGCTCAGATAATCGCCGTCTATTTTAAGTGCTTTACTTTCCCAGTCTAGTCTTCTGAAGACCATCTCGAGGCAGGCTGTGAAGAGTTTAGATGAGCTGGTGCCACCGAATCTTACTCTTTTCTGGAGCTGAAACGGGTCCAATTCTATATGTAACCTGATAAAGGAGCTGCTATGATAGTATATATATTTCAGCACTTCAACGTATCCTGAATCTACACCTTGTCGAGTGATGGCCTCCATGATCTTAGGGATTTCTACTGAGTCGAACGCTTTTTGAAGTCGATAAATGCTACAGCGAGTGGTAGTTTATATTCAGCTGTTTTTTTTTTCTGCTGATTTATCGAATGCAGTTGGTCCATGGTCAAGTAGCTTCTTCTAGAGCCAGCTTGTTCACGTGGCTGGTTTTCATCGAGTGTTCTCGAGATTCGGTTAGTGACGATCTTTGTGAAAAGTTTGTACACACAGTTGAGTAGGCTTATAGGCCTATATTTGTTGAGGTCTCTTGGGTTTCCTTTTTTGTGTCTAAAACACAGTAAAGTCCCAGACGATTGGAACACTGCTATCATAATGCTTTTTTGCTATGCTAGGTGCTAAATAAGACTTATTTTTGTTGTTCCCAAATATGGAAAAGAAACACATAACTGATGAAGACATTATAAATAAAATAGCCTCAGCTTCTAAAAAATATACATTTTCGAAAAGTTACTTTTTCTTCGTTCATATTATTCTTTGGAATAATAACTTTATCCTCCCACGTGTAATGGACAAAGCTAGACAGATCATAATTTTAAAATAAGGAACTTGCATTGAAAATGAGTTTTTATTTCATGCAACGGTGTAAAAACATATAAAGATAAAATATTTCTTCTTTAAAAAAAGAGCTACCATGCGTATTTTAATAAAAAATACATATGACGACTGCTTCTCACATTCGAAGCCAAAAAACGACTGCTGCTATGAATAAATGCATAGAATCTATTGACAGGAATACTATCGATAATAAACACTTTTGAAAAAATACCAACGTATCAGTCATTTGGGGACTGCAATATGATTTTATGTTCTTTCAGTGCTGGTACAATTACTACTGTGTCTATATGTATTATATAAAGTACTTTTGAGGTTGTTTTAATTTTATTTACTTCCAGTTAGTTAGTCCATTCAAGCTTGTGGAAATTTGTCAAGTTTGAGAAAGGGATTTTTTGGAAAGTTCCATGAGTAGATGTTCAATTTTGAAATCAGCCATAATGCTGTACAGCTGCCCAAGTTTCATCATAGGTGACCATAGATGTGGATTTCTCATTTTTTTTATGCTTATGCCAGTTTATCAAATGTCGTGCTTCAGTCTGCTCAGACTTTCCTGTGTATGTGTGCTTGCCCTACTGGTGAGGTTTCATAGAGAAAAACAGATGTATATTCAAAATCAGCAGGACTGAATTTACCGACGAGATTGAATTTTGCGAAAATAATCTGCTGATTTCTATAAATTTGCGTTGGGGCTTGCAAAAAAAAAAAAATTATTTAATCGCTAGAGATATCACTGAGACCAAAGTTTAGAAACACAATATTACATGATCAGCAGATCGATTTCAGAACTTGACGGAAGAAATCTCACTATATTCTCTCCAGTTTCATGTGCTTTTAATTTATTAGACATACTCCGCAAGAAATCAGTCAATATTGAGAAAAATAATATATAAAGGTTTTATGATAGCGAGTTATAATTACAATAATTCTATAATACTAAATCGAACCTCCACCTTCGATTTGACATCAGTGACCATCGACGTTAATGTCTCTTCCTCTCATTGTTTGTCACGTCGGCTGGATCTAATATTAAATTGACAGTAAAATATTTCACTTATGGGATAGGCGCTAACCCTGATTCTAACAATCATCCAAAGAGCCAAATACAGTAATATTACGATGGGTACAATAGTATTTTTATATGTGAAATATTAACACCAGAAGCAATCAAATTATCAGATTTAAAAAAAGATTCTCTGTTGTTCTAAGAGGAGCTATGCATGCCTTCCCGGGGTTTTTATAAAATATGTTTGCTTCCAAGTGTTGTTAGATTTAGAAAGGGCTTTTCATATTTCTGTATTGGGTCTGCATTAGCAGAAAGAGGACTAATCTCATCATTAAAGGAATCATTAAGAGGAAAGATACACGAATGTTCAGAAATGACATAGATATAACCAACGGACCGACAAAATTTTTTTTCCTTTTATTTTTTTCTCAATTGTAATTTACTGTACTTTCAAACTATTACACTTTCAACATTTAAGACTTTGAGATCGGATATTATTAGACTTTTACTTACATCAGAAATGTACCTAAAATACTAAACTTGACCTTTACTTTTCATTCGTCATAGAGAGCCATGGGCGTGAATTTCTCTTTCCCGCAGTGTTCAAGAAAATTTCACACTCTTTCTGCCAAAAAATCAAATCCTAACCTGAAAAAAATGATTACTTTTTCTCTGAAGGAAAAGAAAAGCGTGATGCTATCTTTAATCATAATCTAAAACGCAATATAATAAGGTACAATTTAAATCTTGACGTCAGTGCAGAGTACGGATGCCAAAAGTGAACACCTGAACTCTCAGTTGAGAGCAAAAATTAATTCTTTGGGTTTCAGGTGTGAATACGTATACCTGCACGATGTTGTTCTCTGGGTCACATGGGTCTGACTGGAAATGTGGTTTGATTCAACTGTTGGGAGTAGGAGACACACCACCTCTTTTTTTATTCATCGATATCTCCGCTATAGCGTTGTTAGATATTCAGTTTGTTTTTTTTTTACCAAGGCACCGCCAGGTTGCCCAACTAGTATATATATATATTTATATATATATATATGTTTATATATATATATATATATATATATATATATATATATATATATATATATATATATATATATATATATATCAAAATAGGAAACCCAACGAAGCTTTCCATATGGTATAGATAAAACTTCGACGAATAAGATTATGTTTTCACCTACCGGTATGAACCACACTCTTCATTGAAGATGAAACACGGTAGCAGCGAAATGCATTATCTGTATTTTGAATGTAAAGAATTATCTATGAAGAATATAAGTATATGTGTTGTTCACGTATGTATTGAATTTTCAATTAGCAAACACGCAAAATCATTTACAACGTTTCTTTATTAGATAAGTAATCAAGGCATTATCTGAAAGCATTATATTAGCTAATTATCTAAGATTATGAAATTAAGTAATTAAGTAATGATGAGGTGTATAGAAGTCTAATGTTCAGAGATACATTCAACATATTCCTGTATCATTTTACCTGTACATGTCTAGTCATTCATCTTCGCCTTCATTCGTCTTAACCATTCAATCTAAAATGCGAGCACACGGAAACAGATACACATACATGCATGCACACACACACACATGCACACACACAAACACATGCACACACACAAACATGCACATACAAACACTCACACTGGTCGGGGTATTTGAAGTTGTCCCGGAAAAAGAAATTCCAAAGCTAACATCTTTAGCAATTGGTTGATATTTTACGGATATTTTCTTGCAAACTTTACAGAAATCTCATTATATTTCACAGAGATTTCATCGAATGAAAAGCGATGCATTCGTGGTAAAGGAATTCCAAAGCTAATAACATTGAAAATTGGTTGTTATTTTGCGGATATTTTTTGCGAATTTCACAGAAATCTCATCAAATTTTACAGAGATTTCATCCAATTAAGAGGGATGCGTTCGTGGGTATCGTCCTACAGGCTGGCCAGTACTAACTCCAAAGCAAACCAGTACACACGTTTAGAAAGTCAAGTATACCCCACTGAAACCAGGAAAATTGATTTTTCTCTTAGCTGAGAAATCATGTGCTCACTTATGATGTTAGCACATCAAATAAACAAATGAATTTATTGTACTCCTCTTTCATTGATCCGTTCTAGTTAGGATTAAGGCTACAGGTATGGCACAGGTTTCTGCTATAACAAAAATGTATTTTTTTCTTGTCAGTTTAGGATTAGATTCTATAAAAACTCATTGCCAAAAGAATAAAGAGAATTTTACGTCTGCGTTTATCTACGATGAATTAAAATGAAGAGTGGAGCTTTGCATCATAGTTACATTGTAAATAGTACCAACTCGTATGAATCTTTTAGATATTTTCCCAAAATTGTATTCGCATCATTTGTAGTAACTGATGTATCGTTGCCCTCCCTATTTTCTTAGCGATAAAAAAAGAAAGGCAATATAATTAGAAATTGACGTTCATCATGTAACGTTAGAACAAAGGTATTCGCCCCAATATTAAACTTGAGTATACCAGTATCGGTAGCAAATTTTGCAAATCACATGAATGCTTTGACCTACACGAGTGGCTAATGAAGTCAGAATGAACTGTCGCTGAGACGATATTTGGAAATATTTATATGAGATTACAGATCATAAAAAGAATGAGGAAAAATTACGGAAAAGTAGCTTTATATGTTCTTAAAAAAGTAAAAGTAGGGGTCATTGAACAAAGTTTTGAAAAGATTCTATAATGTACTATGGGATGACTAAACCTTCACTCTAACAGAGGAATTATACTACTATCTTGATATATATTTGAGATGTATCATGCCATCTCAGGATTCGTCTGTCACAATACAGAACCCCTCTAAACATTGGTGCACCAACCAGATTTAGCTTGCATAGAAAATGGACATGGGCAAACGTTTTAAATTAAAGGGTTTTCTTTGAGAGAACCCCTTTTCAAAAAATTCAGAGTAAGGGTTCGGTCAACTATGGAAAACGCAAAGGCCTTTTGTATGTTAGATTTACTGTATGTCACTTCATCTTTGAAAGTTTCATCCTTCCAGGAAAAAAAGTCTTGAACGTTATCATTTTCACCATTTTGTGCATATTCATGAATATCAATATATTTATTATGCAAATGAAGTCTGAAAAGTGGACGAAAGACTTTGCATAAATGTGATGCAATCATTGCAGGAGATATAGAAAAGGGGTTAATGTCTGCTTTATCAAGTGATTGAAATTGTTATAAAACATTTTTCAACGGCTCAACCTTAATTAGACCATATTTTTCTACTTGATGCTCTCAGTTTGTGAGGAAGATACACTTTTTTTATCCAAGAACAACAACCAAAAATACATGAAAATAGAGACAATGTGCATGTGATGCAAACTGGATCTTCGTATCTTTGAATTCACGTTTTTTCTTTGTGCAAGTAAAGAAAGTAGCCCGGCTCTATTCTTGGAGGCCAAATCACATGCGTCTTTGTGTAATTGAAAGCCTAATTTTCCTCCTTAGCTATGGAAGAAAGTGAACATTCCCTCTAAACTAGAGAGATGAAGACCTCAAACTTCGTATGTCTATACGTAATTGTCATGTGATCTGAAAAAAGTGAAAACCAAATTCTGTTCCCACGTCGGAATCCTTGATAACGTCAGCCAATTTTCAAGTGACTGACGTCTTCTCTTGATTTTATATTATACCGTCACACCTCTTGATGTATTCGTGCAATTTCACATATGTGTTGATGTTCTGCTCAAGAAAGATATAAAAGTAAAAACATAACTGATATAACTTGTATTTGATTACATTCAATTTTCAAAAACAAGTTAATCTTGACTTTACTAGCTACTTGTGTGGGTCATTGTATGAAGATTTGCTTTTTGGGGTGAATATTATAATGTAATCGATGATGGCAGATTCCAGTTTCACATGGGTATTCTATTGCATTTTCAGGTTTTGCCCAAATTCTGTTATTGTTCCATCGTTGCATGATGGACGCCTACAATATATAAAATTGATGCAAAAATGTACGAAGATGTCTAGCGTTGTTCCAAACGTAGTCACAAGACAAACAGTACAAGTTTTGTACGAACGTACGAAATTTGGAAGCCCTGTTCTTGATTGCTGCTTCCCCCAGCAATCAGTCTACTATCATGATCCCACACTCACACTCTCTCTGACCCGCCACGTTGTTTACAAATTAGTTGTTACAGTGTATTAGGCAAAATTCCTTACCTACCATTTTGGGTGTTATTGGCATCCGCCTGAGTTGCATCAGATTGGATAATGTAAATCATTGTCTAGACTTTCTAAGTGAAGTCCAGTTCAACACTCTGCATTCTTACATTGCCCTCAGGTAAGTTATTCAAGCTCTACGTTACTGAATTAAGATTTCATTTCTGGCCAATGAATATCAAGTGGGAGATTACAGAAACAAGTTATATGACAAGGCTGTATTTTCATCTGACATTGCCACCTGTAGTGGAAAACTGACAGGGCCTGGTGGTATCGTATGGTACTCTGTGTCACTGACAATGATGATTCACCCAGGAATCATGCCTGACACGACTTATTACTTGTGGCTATTATAACCGAGAATGAATATTAAATGTAAAACACGGAAATATATACTGAAGTGAAAAAGTTCCTCAACTCATGTCCACGGTTCGTTCCTTGTTTTGAAACACAGACTTTGATAATTGTGAAAACAAATACTTTTATCATATTTTTGTTTTTAATATGCTCGTGATTTCAACTCAATTGTTCAGCAATTTTCTGATAAACTTATGCAAGAAAGAGTCTTAGTTCTTGCGTATATTTACTGGTCGATTCACGATCTCTATCGTAATCGATGGGTACACAAAGGAGCAACAATAAGTATTCTAATATCATTGGTATTCTGTCATAATTTGTAGGAAACAGTGAACAGTTCACTACTGGACTTCCTGTCGTATTTAGATCTAAAATGACACTCTTTTTGCTCCTCTCAGTAAAGCCATTACCCCAATTATGATGTGTTGAAAATCTTAGTTTTTTTGTATGTTGAATGTTTCACAAATCTCATGAATTATTTGTCCATCAGCACTTGATTATTGATCAGTTACTAAACATGAGAGACATCCTTGCTTTAAAATCCATGAACGAAAAGATGCATCAGCTACTTTCTCAGAGGATTGATCTGGGAGTGGTACTCCCACAATAATTTTCGAGAATACGTCTCTTATAAGTAGAATACTTGTACCACACATAAATCACTGTTATCGAAGCTTTCTTCGTAAAGACAAGTTGCATTGTAGTATCCAACTCAAACAATGGCAACAGGGGTGCTTTCAGTGATTGATTATCACTTTCAGTACGAATTCATGGATGTATGTGAAAATGTCAGGCCCGTAAAATCTCTCTTTAAGGAGTGCATTAATCTTGTCTGTGCCAAAATGTCCTATCTCGTGTTGCTTGGAAACAACCAATCATCTCATGGAACGGACAGCTCGATTTAGAGAGGAGATCATTTTCTGTAAGAAGTCGATTGGAAATGCATTTACAGCTGCCACTTGTAATGCTAGCTCTATTTGCAATTAACAGCTTTGCTTGACCAATCGTTGAATTGTTATCTCTTTCAGTGTTAATCTGATTTTTAAATCGTTGGTCATTTGTACTTATGGCATAGATCCTTTCGTCATACATAGTATCGATACACTAATCGTTGTTAATTGGCGATTTGAAATTTAATTGTGACAATGCACCTGCTTTTCTGTTTTGTTGCCCAGATTGGTAATTGACAGCGTACTCATGTTATTATCATGAAATCCAAATTTAAAACTAATGACATACCAGCTAAATATGTATTCCAATCGCAAACAGACGTCAAAACAGCGTGAGAAATTCTTATGTATGCAGACTAGTTTTGTGGTGATCTTATAATCGAAGGGGTGAAAGAAGCAATTGAGTAGAGTGTCTCATCTTTTTCTTGAGATAAGATACCAACCATGGTGGAATTACTGCAATTAGAGGCCGCTCAGTAAATATTTCGTCGAATGATATATCAAAGTCCTTGATGAAATTTCTATGAAAAACCCACGCACCCTACGAATTGTATCGGTTCCTCCTTTAGGTTAAAAATTGAAAATTATCTAATAGCAGTAGTCAGACTTTCTGGTGACTCAATCCCTGCAGATGATAATTCATATCCTTGAAAGTCTACATTTCAGTTTGCAATAATACATATTGATGCTTTTTATGTGATTCCTGCAGACCGGACACATTGGAAGCCAGGAATCGGATCGTGCAAATGCTCGTCAAAATTATTACTGAAATAACTATATCGTGCAAGTATACAGGAACTCTCTTTACAAGAAGTCCAGGAAAGCATAAATCCATCAGAGTCTGATATGATACGCCTCTATTACTCAATATGTACGGTTACATATTTCCCGAGTGGGTTTGAAAAGGCAGATTCTCTTTTGTCTCCGTCTTGCAAGTACATTCACCAGTAGGCCACTGTTGTATCAAATGTCGATCAATAAACTGATTCGGCCAACTAAGCGAGTTTGTTTTTAACGTAGGATTGAGGATACATGACTCATTGTTACATTGGCCGATCCTATCAAGTTACATACGAATCTCGTAGACTGATCTTTTTTCTTTGCCAAAATAATTCGACTGTTTTAGGGCGATCCTGAAAGCCAAACTACTTTATTTGTTGGCATATTTTTCATTTGATTATTTACTTTTTCTTACCAGTCAGCTGTAATTTGTCTAGGTTTCTAATAAACTTGTATCTCATTATCGGTAACAATTCTATGTTGAATTAGTTTGTGTCGCAGGAGACTTTTTGAATGAACTGTTAAAGTATATTTAGTGATTGAACTCTTGATTTTCTTCACTTCGTCTTTTGAAAAGTGATCAGAGATACGGATATCAAGGGCTCTCAGGCTTCTGCTCACATCACATTTTTTAGTTGATAAGACTGATATTGACGCTAGAGTGAAGAAACGATCTTACGGTTTTCCTGGTATTTAAGCGAATATTTTGTTGAGTATCATTTGCGACAATGACATTGAAGAGTACTACAGAATAATTGAATCCACCAGATCTGCAACAAAAGTTATATGGTTCAAAATCTCAACGGATGAAACCATTAGGTGGTGATATTTTCTGATCTAGCAGGATTTATAATGTCTCTAGCTTTTCAACTCGACTATGATTTATTTCTAGAAGATTTTCACCCTTGATAATTCCCCATAATCACGATCAAATAGAATATTGTGCGTGGAGTAGCATCTATAACTTGGAATTCATGTAATTGTTCCTTGTGAGCTCATCATGTGATTAAAAAGCACCCGGTTCCATTTGTTCTAATATTTTGATGCTTTTCACTGATGCATCAACAAGATTGAAAGATCAAATGATAGGTTGGTTCATTGTCTAACCCGGGAAAAGTTGAGTTAATCATTGCAATTAGTCTGATTTTCAAATTTAACGCATTTGGATTTCAAAATTACATTTAAAGAAAAGGGCTGAGGAAAGGACGCTATATGATCTTGTGACTACTGGGAAGAAAAGAGAAAAGAAAGTGAGAGGACAAAAAGAGGAAGAGAAAAAGACAAAGAAAGAGGAAAGAGAGGTTGAGAAAGAAGACGGCAGACAGGAAAAAGTGAGAGAATAAGATCAAAGAGAGAGACAGAGAGAGAGAGAGAATAAAATACTGAAAAAGGGAGAGGGACCAAGGGGAGAATAACACAATATATATATATATATATATATATATATATATATATATATATATATATATATATGTATATATATATATATATATGTATATTATATATATATATATATATATATATATATATATATATGTATGTAGATATATATATATATGTATATATATATATATATATATATATATATATATGTATGTATATTTATATATATACGTATGTATATATATATATGCATATATATATGCATTTGTTTATATATATATATATATATATATATATATATATATATATATATATATATATATATATATACTGAGTATATTTCGAGCTCTATCAATAATTCAACTTGAGAATCAGAAATGATTTATGGTAAATAAATTTTACTTACTTATTTTCTTACTTGCATGGTTCAACATTTTTCCACTATCCATTCTAAAAAATCAAGGGAATTCTTTTGTTTTCATTTTTAAGATATAACTGGAGGGAAATTTCTTTTCCGTCTATTTTGAAGGTTCAAATGGATGGGGCATTTTTTTAATTACTATTATCGGTCGAAATAGAGCGAGCATAATTTTCCTGTCATAAGCTTAGCAAAAACTTTTTAAAAAAATACGGTATGTGTTTTCATTTCTTTGGTATGATTTGCATCTGATATTTTCATTACAGTACTTGCAATTCAGGGTCGTTCTCCCTGTTCCAAGATTAAAGTTAAACTTTTTTTTTCCATCAAGTGATTTTTTTTTAACATCATCCCGTGCTCAGTGTTTAATGAAACGTTTCGAATCCCTCGTCAGCTATTACACCTTCCATCATATTATTGTTTACGTTTCAGCTACTACTGATAACATTGTTGCCCCCTGACCTTTATGGTTGTGTGACTTGGAATCAAGCCATGTCGAGGCGTGTTGTTTTGGTTGCAATCTAATTTGATTATTTTTCATCAAATTTTTACAAAGATATCTGGTTTTCTCATGTTTCCATATAAATTCCAGTTATGCATCAATTCTTCGTCTGTGTATTTCATTTTGTTTTTAAAGGTTGGATATGCAAATTTCATCGATTCATTCAACTAGTATGTCAAGTTTTGTGCTGATCTATCATTTTGTTTCCCCGTTCACCAAAATTGCTGGGGGCTTTTTTCTGGTTTTTTTTTCTCCTTGTTTGGATTTTTAAGGAGTTCCCCTTACATTATCTCGATTGTTTGCATTTACCAGACAGCATTCATTCTTTTAGGCTTAAACTACGTTCACTTATCCAGATATCCCACCCTGTGGGATTGACCCTGAATTAACTGAGAAACGTTTTGCTATGAAAGTCAATATTTTTTGATCTTTTGTAATAGTTGCTTAAGAGGCACAAGGTCAGCAATTATAAATGATATGAGAATGCATACCTCATTCAATGAAGCTCCATCCCTTTCCCACGAGAACATGAAAAGAGCCAAGGATTGAAAGCAGCTGAACTCTTCCCCAAGATAGCTGGCCGGTGAAAGTACAATTCAGAGATTTGTAATGACAGGGGTGATAAGAGACCAGACATAGTTTGTGAACTGTATATGTGTGTTTATGGATAGATAAATGTATGTTGGAGCGTGTGTTTGTACGGAATTTAGAGAGAAAAGGAAGATAAGAGTAATACATATCATACTGAGATTACAAGAATTTTTAGAGTAGCAAATTGGGGTTGATAGCAGTTAGACTCAGGCTCCTGGGGCCCGGTAGGAGTGTTTGCATATCTTAGATTTTTGCGCATCATTTGGGTAAAAAGCCATCTGGAAAATGTATTATTTTAGATCTGTCAGCATCCTTTAGTCAGTTGCAGTATCTTAAAAGATCACTGAAATATTTTTTTTTCTCTTATAACTGGATTTCGTGTTTATGATATGTTTCCCAACGACTGAATTTGAAATCACAGCAGCTTTTTGAAAAGTTACATCAATTTTGTAGATGCAAATATAAAATACATACTTAAAGAAACCATGCATCAGACATTTGAAGACATGATGGTCAGTCCTTTTAGAAAAAGAATCTTATGTGAACCTCTGCCATCGTCTGACTGGGACGATTGCATCCACCACTTTTATTCAACGATTAGTCCCTGTAATGTGCTGAATACGTAGGTCAAAAGTTAAATCTCAATATCCAGGTTACAATCTAGAAAGTAATCTTTTTTCAATTAGGTGCTAATTCATAATCTTGATTTGTTAAATGTTTTTGTTGAGATTTTTTGAATTCTTTGTCATTTTGTTTTCGTAATTTTTAAGACAGTACAAACTGGAATCTCAAACAAAACGAAAGAAAATTTATAAAAGAAAAATCACTCGGAAAAAAGAAAATAACAGGAAGTTAAGACACAAAATTCCGACAGAACTATGACGGAAAAATTAGAAAATAAATTTGACTACATCTAGCAACGAGAGAAAAATCCAAGATGACTACTTCCATGAACATTTATGAAAAACATCAACTGGAGGGATATGGATGATTAAAAAAAAAATAGCAGAACATAAAAAAATTGCTTTTTTTGTTTAAAATAACTTGTCAACTGACCTTAATTTTGAAATGAGGATTTTGGTCGTGTGTGAGTATAATATAGCATTACCTTCCGTCTGGTAGGGGGTTTGAAATATCTAATGCATTCAAGTGACCAGTTAATTAATTTATAGAATAATTAGTAATCAATCAACTAATTAATTATCAGATGAATTTATTATTCCAGTACCTGGATTAAAATGTTAAGTGTACTTCATCTTGGCTTTATTATGACTTCTATACTAATGCAGTTGATTTTACATAGTATTCAGATCTTATCTACAAGTATTTTGCTTCTGGGAGTATTATTGTTAAGTTGTGAGTGCATTTAAGGTGAATTTTTTTCATGAACTTTGATAAGGGAGCTGGTAAGGTAAGTGTCATGATATTGTTGTTTTTGAATGTCCTTTGTATGGACCAAGTGCAAATCTATCACCAGGAACACAATCCAACGGAGGTCAGATAAACCCATGAATGACAATTTTTTTAATTGGAAGGTTCACATGACAGTGTTTGTCGATAATAATCAAGTTTTGTGACTAGAATTTTCATAAAAATTAATAATTTCATTTGACTTTTTTAATTGGAGAAATGTATCATTTTATGATATCCTTGCTACTAATTTATTTGGTTTATAATTGTTGTGCATTCAGTTGTAATAGATTCACTGTATCTTTATTGCTTTTGTTGTCCTTATGTTCAATAGTTTTTTCTATCAAATTTTGTAAGAATAAATTTTATCTAGTTTTCGACGATATGATTAGGGATACTACCATTTACTAGAGATTATTCTATACTAGAGGGTTACCTTAGAATAAATTACAGGGTGAAGGAATTGAATTTTTGATGATTGCTATTTTCTTCATTTAGGCAAGCATTCACTGTCATAGTAAAGGGACAGTAGATTTTATTAATATATATATATATATGTATGTATATATATATATATATATATATATATATATATATATATATATATATATATGTATATATATATGTGTATATGTATATATATATATATATATATATGTACATATGTATATATGTATATATATATATATATATACATATATATATATGTATATATATATATGTGTGTATATGTATATATATATATATGTGTGTGTATATATATATATATATATATATATATATATATATATATATATATATATATATATATATATATATATATATGTATATTGTTCACTGAAGTAATGCATATTTTGTCATTTGAGAGGACAGGAGTGTCAAGAAAAGAAATGCTATCATTCATACGTGCATCTGGAGTTATTTTGGAGAGCCTCTTTCAAATTTTTGATTCTGTGTATGTTAACTAATATGAAAAGTCCTTCAACATACCCGATATAAATTGTTGGCCCGTCAAAGTTTTTCTAAAATTGTATTTTCCACGTGAGGCATAGACAAATTTGCAAGCTTTTACTATGTTATTCAGGGGGTATGAGTTTGCCATTATAGTTGTTTAAAGACACCGTTGTATTACAAGATTGTGGGGAAATGCTGGTTTGATTTTTTGAGATGGGACATTTTTTTGTTTTTGGACGTTTCTTACTGCATTTACTGTCCTAAAGGCACCCCTTGGTTAGCTTTTAGTTCCAACTGTTTCTAGCTCAGACCTATCCATCTCTATCTCTGTTGTTTAATTAGTAGTACAATATATTTCCCCCTAATAATGTATGTAAATGTTTGCATACTTGTCTGCAACTGTACGTAAATACTTTCATCAATGTGCACCTTCAGATAAACACATCCATATGTAAAGAGTTATGAAGATTTCTTTAGGATGATATTTAGATTGACAATTCAATAATGTCTTGTGTCCGGTGAACATTGAACACATTATTGCTTTAGACTTTTATATTACGAAGTAAGCTTATAGATAACTGCTCTGTGTATAATTCTTGTAATAAGGCTTCAGGCCTTTACAGGTATTTATTATATTCAATGAGTCTTTACCACTTGCGACTAGGGGCGATGAATGGAGATTGAATGACTAAAATCCTCCTCGGTATTTTAGGTGGATTAGTAATGCTGTGGTCTGGATTTGGATCTCCTCCATATTTCGATCGGTTCCAACATCTTTGTTCAAATTTCCTTTTCATAGTGTTCCATCTTCATTATATTGGACCTTTCAGACATACCTAATATATTGATATAAATATGGATGGGGGGATTGGATATAAGAAATGGCTGAATCAAATGAAATGATCTGGTATATACATACACACCTTTTTTCCAATAAGGCTTAGATGTTATCAGAGGCATACACACTTCTCTTTGAGAGGTTCTGTCCATTTTTCGATAGGTGCATCCCCCCCAATTCTCAGCCTTTCCAAGATAGATTTACTTCGTATACAGGTATCTCTTGATAACATGCTTCTTACCAAAAAAAAATCTCCCACTCAGGGTCACATGATCTGGCATTGATGTCCGATTGTTATATTTTGAAACCGATTTTATCAGCTGTTTCAAGCAAGATAATTTCGAAACTTGATAGACAGGTGCTATTTTACTGTATTCCCATGAATAAAAATGGTCTTCTATTCATGGTCGCGTGATCCGGTAATAATGATATTCAAGCGTCATAGTGGACACCACATTGAACGTTCAGTTCTTGTTTTATTCAATTTGTATCATAATGAAATATAAAGACTACAAATGTTGGAGCTTCTGTGTTAGAGCCATTCTCCAAGAGAAGAAGGATTGTCAGCTTCTCTGTGAAAAGATGAGAGAGAACAGTGGCTTTTCACGATAATTTACCTTTGAAGTTTTCAAAAAAATATCTGAAGCATGTTTCTGGAAACAAACTACCTAAACACGTGAGATTAGAATAAAAACTAAGGCCATCTGAAGGTAGTTTGAACATTTTCATTATCGGGAATCCAATATTACAGTAACTCCAAATATCCCCCATGGGTAAAAAGATGAATATATATACACAAATGTTAAGCCCCATTTAGAATACTAACAATATTTATTCTCGTAATGGACCCTGTTTTTTTTTATACCGTGAGTTCTGTCTATGCCATGTATATAAACGGAGATATTGAGCTCTACATATGTTTCACAGTCTAATCGACATACCTCGACTGAACATTTATATATATCAACACAAAACCAACTATGTATCTGCTATCACTGTTGTATTGAAGGTCTACGTGCGGAAATAGGAGAAAATATATGTAAAAACGAGATATATAAACGGATAATAGACTATAGGCGTTGGCAAAAGTTTCCAGCTTTCGATTTTCAGAAAGTTATGGACTGATTATACATTCGGAACGAGTTTCTCGTTGGACCTTTCAGATATACCTGATATACAGGTATAGGTACGGATGAGGAAATGGGATATTAGACAGAACTAAATGGAATGATTACTATAAATTTAACAAGTAAATGTATGAAATTATTTGCCAAAACGTGTGTCTGCACCATTTTGAATGGGCTGCTTTTGAAAAATCAACATTCTAAACTCCAGTTACTACACGGACAGTATGCCTTAGAGATAAACCTAAAGACATTTTCAACCACAGTGTTGGCTTTTTGTTTGGGTAAAATATGTATGTTTTAAACCTGGTAAAGTGCCAGAAAATAACAATAGGTAGAATTATAGATATATATGTATATATACATCTACATATATATGTAAATACATGGATTCACTTTAAATTACTTTAGCCAAAGATTTTTATGAACTTAATTCTCTAATTTTATTTTGCAACGCACTGAAGCTATCTCAACCATAGACAGTTTTTTTTCATATGGACATTTCAACGTATATGTTATTCTTAATACTAACGTTCTTTTCTCATGTGAGAATAAACGTTCTCTCAAAAAATCAAGTGTTAAAAATACTGTGCGTTAAAATGCATATATGGTAATCTATGTATTAGGATTATGATTATGATAACTATATGACATTCATGCAAGGGGTTTTCTCCACTACCGAACAGGTTTCCCCCCTCCATGATATTGTGTTATCATTTATACATACATACATTTTTAAAGAGCTTTGTGAATAATACATATATGATATTTTTTGCAAAATAACAATATGAGATATATATATATATATATATATATATACACATACATATATATACATATATATATATATGTATATATATATATATATATATATATATATATATATATATACATATATATACATATATATATATATATATATATATATATATATATATATATATATATATATACACACATGAAATAGTCAGTAAAAATAGGTCTGCATAATCTGCTCAATTCAATTATAGTCGGAAATGACTTCATATCGGAGAGCAAATATTTGATTGATTATTGTTTGTTCTAGGTATATATTTCAGATATTAAATTGAATTCAGGGAATCATTATTAGCGTACTGTCTATTTTCATTCTTTTGATCAGACAAATATCCCAGATAAGAGCCCATTTGCTCAGCCGAGTAAACCGGCTCAATAATTTGAATACTGCACAATGTTTTATGAAGTCAATGTATCATGTAATTTAATAAGGTGTTTGGCAGGAGTGATGTTGTAACGAAAATGATTTGCTTCCTAACAGCCTGCAGACAAGGCAACGAACAATGAATTTCATGAAAAAATCTGATATCCCAGGTTTAAGGAAAATTAGACTAATATAATCTTCCGAAATTAACAAATGTCTGTCTGGAGAGTATCCGGCCATTTTCCAAATTTAGAAAACCTGTTACGCAGCCTTGATGTGACTTGACTATCAAATAAAGCAAGTCTTAATAAACATGCATTTATAGATGCTCTCTCATATGGTCACCTCGTCTTAAATAAGCTGCCCCCGATTGTTATTATTTACTGACCCGTCGCTGCATTCACAACGATCTTGTTTATAATCATTTGATCATCGGAACAATTATGGATTTGTATGCAATGGTTTGAGGACCGTAATTGAAATCAACTAGAATCATATTGAATGTGCTGAAGACATGGAGCGGCTTAGAGTCACTCAGCCCCATTCAATAACCACTTATAGTCATCATCAACGGCTAAAGAAAATCAGCTCGAAAGTATATGAGAACAATTTGTTTGGGGAGAAATATTGTGTACACAGCTTTGGCAAACCTGTTGGATGATATCAGCAAAACCTTGGGCTCTTTTTGAGAATAGCAATTGTAAAATTATTAGGAATTTCGACCTCCTAACAAGATCAGCGAATTTGAACCAAGAAATCGTATCGACATATTGAAACAAAGAAAATCCTGGCAGCATATTGTGTTGATCGTGATCAATCAAAAAAAAAAATAGAAAAAGAGGATGATCAATGAATGATTTACTTATCAAACATTTTGTTGAGCGATGATCACTAATATAACTCGTATTCCTGGAAAAGAATTGTTTGGATGCTACATAATACGCATAGAAATACCAATTAAGCATTAACTTAGATTGTAAATTTACCCCCCCCCTGAGAAGATTAGGCTCTAGACATAAAGAGTAGATGCTTGAATTTTCAGCCCTCTGGCTACATCGGTAACCTACACAAAACAAAAATACAGACTAGAATAATACAAGCATAGAATTATTTTATCAATCCTGATTTACTTCAATATTTGACTCCCAAATCTGACTAATTGATGAAAAAAAAGTTGACTTGAGTGTAGGTGACAAAGGTTTTTGGTAAATATATATTTAAAACGTATGTATATGCAAGCATATGTAAGCATATATATACATATACATATGTATATATATATATATATATATATATATATATATATATATATATATATATATATATATATAGAGAGAGAGAGAGAGAGAGAGAGAGAGAGAGAGAGATGAACGTTTTCCCATGGGTGACCAAAACTTGGAAGGTAAGTTGAGTGAAAAATAACCCTTCGGAAAAGACACCATCTTGACACCTCTCAGAAACTTGAAGAGCGTTTCAACCATGAATATAGAATTATTTTTTTCTAAAGCATATGATTTGAAAACCAATCATGAACTAGTATGAATTGAATTTTAATTCGAAATTCAGGCTTGGAGAATATTGGAAACCGCGCTCTGATTGAAAGGCCCACTCTCGGCAAGAAAAGATCTAATCGCTGAGGTGTCCAATCTATTGCTTAGAAAATGCAGTTCATAATCGAAGCATTGCAAGTAAAGAGGGAAGAATGCTACAAAGAAGGAGAAGAGAAAAGGGAGGAAGATAACACTTAATTGAAACATCAAATTGTTAATGATATCTGATATCATCGCGTTGACCGAACCAAATCAATATTTTTTTAAAAACTTGTGACGCTAGTGTTTCTATTCATCAATTTTCCCCGTCTCTGTTCTTCTCTTTCTATATTTGTCCGTGTTGCAATTCATCCAACAGAAAACAAGTAAACTTAACACTGTGTCGAAAATTTTCGTTTTTTATCTTTCAAAATTTGCATATTCACTGCATGCACAAAACTTCCCAATGACATGACAAATGAAAACATTGGCCAACACAGATTGTGGGAACAAACCTGACCCGATCGAGTCGCTGAAATCTGATCAAGCAACAGACCTTAGGGAGTTCATTTACTCCATTAAAAGATTTTTGCATTATTGTTGCCCAGACATAATACATAATCAGCCATCTTGTCACCCAGAGTCTCTTAAAAAACTGAAGATATATGTGATGACCGTTTTTGTGGACATTTGCTAATGAAATGTCAAACAGTGTCCGTAAGCACTCGTACGAAGAGAAAAAAATTGAACTCAACACAAAAAACAGAGGCTTATGCATAGCAAACCATCGCAAGAAAATCATAAATAAATGAAGTGTATCAAATAGACACAAAATGAAACGACAAATTTTCGAAAATAACCCTGAACACTGTGGGACCCAAACTATAAAATTAATTTATTATTGACTTACATTGGCAACCTACTTCCCCTAAAACCCCGCTTCTGTGAAATTTCATACCCGCTCAACTTATCTTAAAAATGATACGCTGAAAAAAAAAAAGAAATGAGATGAATAATGAAATAGAAAGAGTAGTAAATACATGAGATCTATTTTCATTGTCTCGATTAAATGAAATAAATTGAAGAAAACTATCGGCCATTTCTTCCAGTGGGCCACATGAAATCAGAGATAGCAGAACTGAAAATGTGTTGGCGACCCACTGTAACAGCCCAAAACATATCCCCTGCTACGACAATACCCAAAGATAAAGCTGGTTCTATTCCACGGGTATATTTTTGGCTAGTCGGGTTTATGACATGGTTGTCTATTCCATACCTCTGCCCTAGGTATGTGAACAAAGTAGAGGATACGGAAGGAAATTCTGATCTCATTCGTCACGGTAATTTTTAAAATCTCCAAAATAGGGTTTCAGTTTCAAGTTTTATTCCAAATAGGTTAGTGTCTGAAATTTATCATCATCATCATCATCTTCAATTGTTTATTGTCCACCATGGTTTCCAGGGATTTGTCAGACCAACTTAGCATCAGCATTTCAGATCCAGTACTTACTTTCCTAACTACTTCTTTCTAGTCTGACTCTCCATCTTGTATTTTTCCGGCCCTGATTTTGCATGTGACCTATGGGGATCTATGCTGTAAATCGTGTTGTCCATTGGTGACATTCTTGCAACATGACCAGCCAATTGCAATTAGAGTTTCTAATGGATTCTATGATGTCTCGTACTCTCAATATACTGTGCTGTGAATCTCCCCATGTGATGTCGCGCATGATTCTATCATCTGCACGTTGCATGGCTCTTAGTTTGTGGATTAGTCTCTCGATTACGTTCCCTGTTTCAGCTCCATAGGTGATTGCCAGAAGCATGCATTGGTTGTTTACTCTTCTTTCTAGGGCTAATTGCTTAATTGCCGTTGCAGACTTGTCAAGTATATACGGCAGACATCTTTCTGTCAAAGTAGTTTTATTCAATGCGAGTTTTGATCACCATGCTTCAATTGAATACTGCTATCCAATTATGTACGCGTTATAACATAAATTTACGCAGTTCCAAAGTAGAAGAAAAAACTCATCTCTCCGTTTCATTTCTTTTATTGTCAACGAAAGCATCTTACACTCGGGACTAATTTCTGCTTGCAAACGTTGAAATATAAAGGAGGCAGTGTTTCAGAGCAGAAAAGGGAGAGTTAGAATAACTGAATTAGCAAACACTGATGGACAGCTGAAATTGTGTGGAAATCCAGGATGAAATTGGAGAAAACTATTTCATTTCGTCGAAAACCTTTTTCTCAATTTTTTTTTTTTCGATTAGGGTTATACATATACATAGTTTCATTTTTTTTTCTTCATATAACAAAAAATTACCTTTCAAATTTTGAAAAAAATATCCAAAGACAGTGACATTTGATGAAAATAAGGGAACTGTGTGAATCGTGAACAAACAAATACGGATCACCACTTTGGATTGTTTCGAAACATATAACAACTGATCAGTCAGGTTATTCAGACTAGAGCAAGCAGCTAACTATAAGGACCGTCACAGGATGCATATTGGTGACATTTCTAAATATCAAAATTTGCATCCATGGAATTCGTAAAGCATCGAATGTTGAAAGACAGCCTCAATGTCTTCGTTAATCATCGGAACAGATGGACCATAACTTCAACCTGAGAGAAAGATACAACTGAAAGAGATGAATAGAACAAATAAATGGGTATAGATAGGAAAGCTGTTTTCTCTATTACTGTATACTGAATAGAAAAGTAATTTGAAATACGTAAGTAGGGTGTCAAGTTTTCACCGTTTTTCCGAACAAACTTTTGCTATCCAAGCTCCGATGAAGCCGGTGAGATGGGTAAAATGTACATGAGCATTTAGAATTTTTAGTTAAGGTGAAAAAGATGTATTAATTAGTCCCAAAACTGATTGTCTTCCATTGTTAACTTTTTTGCACCTAAAATATTTAAATACTTATGATCAATTTTTCGAAAGTTCACATTAATCTATGTTTTTACTTTTGCAAAAAAGTTGATATTTATGTCGAGATTTTGTTTTGTAGCATTCGTTTATAAAACCATGATGCATTTGGTCATTTCTCTCTCACACCCCACTTACCTATATATCTGACCAACAAAATACCCAACAATTCCTCATAACATATAATGATCTCCATCTTGGGGATAGGGAACGCTCAAAATCATTACGATATAAATAAATGCTTGCTCCATTTAAATAATTTCAATTTACACAATATTTTTACAGTGCAATTCTACTTTTGAATACCGAAGAAGGCTTGTCTCTCTCACTCTCCATGTCTTTCTTTCTTTCTTTCTTTCTTTCTTTCTTTCTCTCTCTCTCTCTCTCTCCCTCTCCCTCTAAATACATATAAATATATATGTGTGTATGTGTCTGCACGTGAGTGTGCCAGAATGTATGTATGTGTGTGTGTGTGTGTCGATCGGATTCCCAAGAATTATCAAGACGGCCGAGAACATGTCACTATTTTTATACGTGATATGACTGAGAACACAGCTGCAAATATCAGATTTACAGTCGTGTCATCACCGCTGATACTTTCCGCGAGCTTGAAATTGAAAATATCTTCCACAATGATAGTGACAATAAAACCATACAAAAGTATGTAAATGTTTTTCGTCCCTTATTCATAAAATAATTCAAATTCGGAAACTGCTACTTCTGACGTTGAAATCAATAATTTATACGATGTACCGTTCGTTGCAAGGAACATAATTCACAGTTAAATGCATGGAACTAAGAAAATGAATACGTTATTCCGGTAAATCGTCCGAAATGAATTATTTAGAAGGAACAAATGAATATGTGTGATATTTTATTCAATAAATAAAGGAACTTACTGCGTAACATCGTGCCTTTGAGAAGGATACCCGAGGAAAATATACGACGGACTCAATACAGGAGAAAAATCAATATACTCATAGGATGATGATCGGCCAAGATTTCGTGGTTAAGATTAGAATAAAATCTTTCAAATAATGAAAAAATAATCATAATTTATTATTATTATTATTATTATTATTATTATTATTATTATTATTATTAGTAGTAGTAGTAGTAGTAGTAGTAGTAGTAGTAGTAGTAGTAGTAGTAGTAGTATTTGCTTGGTAGTCACTAAGTCCATAGCAGTGCTTTGTGTAACAGTTCCCTACTAGTTGCCTGGTGGTCAGCTCTGTAGACTTTATGAAAGTAAGTCTCCTCAGGCGAACAGTCTACCCCTTGTAATATCCTTGTCCGCCACAGCTGTGATGAGATTTGTTCTACCTTCACTGTCTTTTTTTCAGATACTACCTGTCGATGGTCTCTTATTTCTTGTACTTTTCTCAGTATTCGAGCAGTCCCCAGTTCCTGTTCCTTGGATCTTGTTCCCAGTGTGTTTAGTACAGTCCTGAGCGCACCAACAATCACAGACTTTCATGTTCTACATTTTCTCCGGTTGTCTTACCAGGTCCTGTTCTTTTCCTTATTTTTCCTTATTTTTCCTTTTTATTCTGTGATCCGAAGGCACAGCCTTGCCTATTATTTGGTAGGTTCTCCTTTTTTTGCCTGCGATTATCAGGCCCGGTCTTCTCGTTTACATCAGATGATCAAATTCGATTTCAATTTCCCAGAGTAATTTATGGCTTCCATTTTCCTGGATTCTCTCCGGTTTATGCTGATACAGCTTTTTTGCTCGGCTGAAACCCATTTGTTTGCTCAGTTTCCAGTATATCCTTGTTGCTACACTATCGTCTTTAATTTGCTACTCCTCTTTGGTATGTTGACAGGACGGCATTCACTGGTTATGTGGTTTATGGCCTCATCCCTTTCTCCACGAAGCTGTTCGCATTCTGTTGATTTAGCCTTGATATGTTTTTTTTTTTTTGAGTGAATATGAGAGATTCTCTCGTACTCTTCAAGCTTACTCTGGATAGCCATGTCCATGATCCCTTGTCAGCAGAAGTCTGCATCAGTCTTTTGTATTATCTGTATGTTTTTTTCTGTTCTTATTTTCTTTCTTTGCTTGCTGGGCTACTCAATTCCTTTGCAAATTTTTTGTTGTTGTTTTTTGCTTTGCTTAGGGTGTTACTTTTTCATTGTATACTTGCACATACTTTCTTTACTCCTGTTTTTGTCCCATTAGGCACAGTCTTCTACGCTGATGAGTTCTCTATGGCCCTTTTCCCTCCTTACATACAGTTTGTTTTATCTTCGTGTCCTTGTTCATTGTCATAAAGTTTTTTTTGTGCATCGGTCCCTTGATTGGTGTTTTTCTTTTCTCGACCGAACAAATGGTCCCGTGCATCTTAATACTAATGCTGTGCCTGATTTCATTGTTTTAATCAGATTCCTGCAATTTAGTTTAGTCTCTAAAATATCTCGAATCCTCTATCAATTTTCCCCATTTCATCGTTCAACATCTAAAAACTGTCAGGTATTAATATCGGTCCTGTGTGGTAGGCTATTTAATTTGAGTTTTGTCATCCAATGATTTCACTCCTTCTGTTGCTGCAATCCTCCCTTTGCACATTACTAATTGTGCACTTTTTTCTATTCCTAACTCCAGCCCAATGTCATCACTGAATTCTTTCACTTTGTTGAGCAAGGTTTGAAGCTCTTCCATGTTCTTCACAGAAAAAATATATTATTATTATTATTATTATTATTATTATTATTATTATTATTATTATTATTATTATCATTATTATTATTATTATTATTATTATTATTATTATTATTATTATTTCTCAGTATCCGTGCAGGTCCCAGTAGTGCTGTGGTCTGTACGGTCTCTATCCTCCCTCTAATCCTGATCTCCTCCAGTCTCACCCTCAGCGTTTTGGGGACAGTTCCTAGTGCGCCCACTATGACCGGTACTACCCTGGTTTTCATGTTCCACATCTACCTTAAATGTCTTGCTAGGTCCTGGTATTTTTCCCTTTTTTCACCCTCCTTCTTTTTTACTCTATGGTCTGCAGGCACAGCAACGTCTACTATTTGGTAGGCCTTTCTTTTTTTGTCTTTAAGTCCGGTCTTCTTGCCTGAATGAGGTGGTCAGTTTGGATGTGAAAGTCCCAGAGTAGTTTGTGGTTGTCGTTCTCTAAAACTGCCTCTGGCTTGTGCTGATACCACTTTTCCCCATGGTTGAATCCCATTTGTTTGCTTAGTTCCCAGTGTATCATCATTGCTACTCTATCGTGTCTATGCTTATACTCCTTCTGGGCGAGTTGACTACATTCACTAGTTATGTGGTTTACCGTCTCATCTCTTTCACTGCACATGCGGCATTTGCTGTTTGTCTGTGTTCTGTCGATTTTTGTTTCTATGTAGTTTGTCCTTATGCTTTTGTTTTGGGCTGCCATGATGAGCGATTCTGTTTCTCTCTTAAGGTTCCCTTTTCGTAACCACGTCCATAATTTCTCGTCTGCTACATCTTGTATCCGTCTTTTAAACTCGCCGTACAATTTTTTCCCTTCCCATCTTTCTTTTCTTGTTTGCTGTACTGTTCCATTGTTTTCTACTTTATTGCTTGTTGCACTATCTCTCGCGCTCTTTATGATTTCTTCACTATTTGTTTGCACATATCTTTCTAGGACTACTTTAGCTCTCTGGACACAATCTTCTATGCTTATGAGCCCCCTGTCACCTTCTTTTCTCTTAACGTATAGTCTATCTGTATCGTCTCTAGGGTGTAATGCTTTATGCATCGTCATAAGTTTCCTTGTTCGCCTATCCATTGAACAGAGTCTCAAGCTTATTATTATTATTATTATTATTATTATTATTATTATTATTATTATTATTATTATTATTATTATCATCATTAGGAATCTCACACCAGTTGCCTGGTGGTAACCGCTGGAGTTTGAGTGACAGCAAGTCTCCTCAAGTCTCCAGCCCTCCTCTCCTCGTACTCATAGATCGCAGTAATTTTGCGATTTACAGTTTCACACCGGTTGCCCAGTGGTTATCGCTGAAGGCTGAGTGACAATAAGTCTCCTCAGGTCTTCAGCTAACGTCTCCTCTCTCTTTCGCATATCATGACAGAGCTACGATTCGTTGCAGTCCTTATATCTCTAGCACCTTCCTCAGTATCCGTCCAGTGCCCAGCAGTGCTGTGGTCTGTACGGTCTCTATCCTCCCCCTAATCCCGATCTCCTCCAGTCTCTCCCTCAGCGTTTTGGGGACAGTTCCTAGTGCTCCCACTATGACCGGTACTACCCTGGTTTTCATGTTCCACATTTTCTTTAACTCCCTTGCTAGGTCCTGGTATTTTTCCCTTTTCTCACCCTCCTTCTTTTTTACTCTATGGTCTGCAGGTACAGCAACGTCTACTATTTGGCAGGCCCTCCTTTTTTTGTCTACTATTACTAAGTCCGGCCTTCTTGCCTGGATGAGGTGGTCAGTTTGGATGTCGAAGTCCCACAGTAGTTTGTGGTTGTCATTCTCCAAAACTGCCTCTGGCTTGTGCTGATACCACTTTTCCCCATGGTTGAATCCCATTTGTTTACTTAGTTCCCAGTGTATCATCGTTGCTACTCTATCGTGTCTATGCTTATACTCCTTCTGGGCGAGTTGGCTACATTCACTAGTTATGTGGTTTACTGTCTCATCTCTTTCACCGCACATGCGGCATTTGCTGTTTGTCTGTGTTCTATCGATTTTTGCTTTTATGTAGTTTGTCCTTATGCTTTTGTTTTGGGCTGCCATGATGAGCGATTCTGTTTCTCTCTTAAGGTTTCCCTTTCGTAACCACGTCCATGATTTCTCGTCTGCTATATCTTTTATCTGTCTTTTAAACTCGCCGTACAATTTTTTCCCTTCCCACTTTTCTTTTCTAGTTTGCTGTACTGTTCCATTGTTTTCTACTTTATTGTTTGTCGCACTATCCCTCGCGCTCTTTATGATTTCTTCATTATTTGTTTGCACATATCTATCTAGGACTACCTTAGCTCTCTGGACACAATCTTCTATGCTGATGAGCCCCCTACCACCTTCTTTTCTCTTAACGTATAGCCTATCTGTATCATCCCTAGGATGTAATGCTTTATGCATCGTCATAAGTTTCCTTGTTCGCCTATCCATTGATTGGAGCTCTTCCTTTGTCCATCCTAGGAATGGTCCTGTATACCTAACTACTGACACAGCCCAGGTGTTCATTCCTTTTATTAGATTTCTGCTATTTAATTTGGTTTCTAATATTTTCCTTATCCTTCTGAGGTATTCTCTCTTAATTTTCTCCTTCATCTCTTCCCGTTTTATCGTGTCACATTCAAGGACACCTAGGTACTTGTATCGGTCTTGTGCAGTTAATGCCCTAATCTTGCTGTTGTCCGGAAGTTCAATTCCCTCAGTCATTGAAAGCCTTCCTTTATGCATCACCATGATTGCGCATTTTTCTATCCCAAACTCCATTCCTATGTCCTCACTATATTCCCTTACTTCGTTGAACAGAGTCTCAAGCTCTCCCCTGTTTTTTGCAAACAATTTAATATCGTCCATGTACATTAAGTGGTTGACCTTTCCTTTTGTTTTAGAGAAGTGGTATCCTTTGCTGTTTCTCAGGATTCTGTTAAGCGGTATCATTGTTAGAACAAATAATAGTGGGGACAACGAGTCTCCTTGGAAGATTCCCCTTTTTATCCCTACCTCGGCTAGTTTGTCCCCTGCGGCTGTCAAATCTACTTTCCAGTCTTTCATTGAATTACCAATAAATTTAACCACCGGTTCGCTAATTTTGAACATTCTAAGGCATTCGAGTATCCAGCTATGTGGAATCATATCGTATGCCTTTTTGTAATCTATCCATCCCATTGCGATATTCTTTCTCCTTTTCCTTACTTCTTTTAAGATCATCTGGTCTATGTAGAGTAAATCGTTTGCCCCTTTGGTTCCTATCCTACACCCTTTCTGTTCTTCTGGTAGTAGCCCCCTTCTATCCATTGACATGTATATTCTCTCTGCTATTTGCCCGGTCAGGATTTTCCACATAAGTGGTAGGCACGTGATTGGTCTATAGTTGCTTGCTATGTTCCCCTTCCCCAGGTCTTTTTGGATGAGGGTGGTTCTGCCTTTAGTCATCCATTCTGGTGCTTTGCCTTCATTTAGACAATTTTGGAGTAGGTGGGTGAGTCTGCCGTGTAACGTGGTGAACTTTTTGAACCAATACCCATGGATCCCGTCAAGACCCGGTGCTTTCCAGTTGGCTACTTTCCTAAGAGTATGTTTCAATGTGGTTTCATTCAGTACTATAGGTTCTCCCTTGTCTATATTTTCTAGTTCTTTTCTCATGTTTCCTAACCATTGCGGTGTTACATTGTGTCTTTTTGGGTGCCCCCATATGCTATTCCAATAGTTCTTGGCCTCTGTGGCATCTGGTTTTATGTCCTGCCTTCTTTCCCCATTTAAATCTTGGTAAAACTTTTTCTCATTGTTTTGGAATGTGCGGTTTTGTGTGTATTGGGCCGATCTTAGTCTGTATCTTTTTAGTCTTGCCTCTTTAGCTAGTCTTTTCTGGTGTAACTCTTCAACTACAGTTGCGATGTCTTTTTGCGCTACCTTATATTTGTTATAAAGTCTTACTCGTGGTCTGTCTGTGTGTGGTGTATTTCTAAGCAGTACTTCGTCTCTCTGTAGTTGGGAGATCTGCCTTTGTAACCTTCTCTCCCAGTTGGGTTTCCCTTCCCTATTAGTACCCAGGTTCCTATCTTGTGTTGTGAAGCTTTGTGCTACCATTTTCGCCCCTGCATAAATTAGGTTGTTGAGTTCTAGGAGGGTGTCTGTTTCTATGTGCTGTAAGAGGCAGTTGACCTGTTCGGTCACTTCTCCGACTTTCTTTCTATCTTTGTCTCTTAGGGAGGGGAGTGTTGTTTTCTCTCCTCGCATGATCTCTTTCAAAGCTTGTATTTTGCTTTTCTCTTCTTCCGTTGGTGCCTCGGCATCACCCTCTGGTGCGTAGCTTACTGTGGGGGTCTCATGGGGGATTATTCTAGTTTTGTTATTGGTACTAGTTGTGCTGGGGGGGCATTTTTCAGATGTGTCACCTGAATCTCTCTCTACATTAATGCGAATCTCTAGTAGTTCAGTCTCAGACAACCATTTCTTCTTTTGAATTTGCTTTACTTGGTCAGCAAGGCGTTGGTTCGATACTTCCACAGCAGATTTTTCCCTCCATATTTGGAGCATACGCTCCCTATAAGATCGCACTGAAGGCTTGCTTTTATAGTAACAGTACATAACTAGTCTATTCTCTTCCCTTGTCCATCTCTTTCTGTTGTTCTTTATAGCAGTCGCCCCATGAGGACTGCGCTTCCCCTGGATATCGCTAGTGGTATACGAGTTTGGGCCAACAGTAGCTGTGTGACGACTGTGTCCCTCCTGAAGGCCATTAAGGGTACACGAGCCGAGATTTTGGCCAGCAGTCACAGGATGACGACCGGGTCCCTCCTGGTGGCTAACAAGGGAACACCTGCCGGTTACGACACACAGGTCTTGGATCTGTGCCCCGTTTTTTGCGGTAAAATGGTTTGGTTGTACTGTCATGATTGGGGTTTTTGGTTCTTTGGAGGTAGTACCAGACCTTGGTGGGTTGGTTAAGACCGATGTGAGTCGGAAATAGCCCAAGAGCCCCACCGGCCCTTTTGGTTCTTTTAAGGTAGTGCCATACCTTGGTGGGTTCATTGAGACCTATGTGCACAGTGGTAATCAAAGAGCCCCACCAGCTCCTACCACCCAGGGTATGGCCTCACAAGGGCAAGCCATTCAGGCTTGCAGAGATATCTATCTAGTGATATGACATTTGCCTGATTGTTGAACTAAAGAAATAACACTAAGCCTTTTTCTTGGGGAGGGGGGGTTGCGTACATAAAAGATCATATGTCTCCCTTAAATGTCATAAGTCTTGACTTAGTATATTCGTTGTTTTTTTTTTCTTCTTCTTCTTCCAATGCCCGCTGGGTAGATAGATGGCCAAGCGACCACCGCCAATTTATACTATACTAATCTCGGGGGCGGGGGGGGGGAGGAGGTTGCAAGTGGAAAAGTTCATTCACACACACACACATATATATATGTATACTCGCCCCTCGCTTTTCTATACTTCTATGGGACAACTCCTTTTGAAATATAAATTATAAATATAATAATTTTAAATTTAATTTTAATTCCACTTACCCACGTGCAGGTCTAAGAAAAAACAACTTTTTTCGACTTGGCAGTGGTCTTCTCATTGCAAGAGAAAATTCCTCAGACTCACAAAGAAAACCATCTCAGAGGTACAAAGATACCATCAAAATATCAAGAATAATCAACCAAAGTAGAATATCATTAGAATGTTCGAAGATAATCAGAGTTCATCTCAAAGCCAACCGTTAAGTATCATTAGAATCTAAAGAAAACTTCTTTAACTAAGCCCAGAACAAAATCATCCAGGGCAGCCTGTAGTCAAAATAGCATTGTTATTAATATCATTATTATTATTATTATTATTGTTAATGATAAGACATTCAATCACAGAGTAAATTTTAAAATCTAGCCTGAGTTAGTTAGGTCTTCAAAGTAAGTCACCAGAATTCATCCTGAAAAAGGAGGCCTTTTGTCAAAATGTGGTAGACTGTCTTCGATATTCGTTGTTTTTTTTCTTCTTCTTCTTCTTCCAATGCCCGCTGGGTAGATAGATGGCCAAGCGACCACCGCCAATTTATACTATACTAATCTCGGGGGCGGGGGGGGAGGAGGTTGCAAGTGGAAAAGTTCATTCACACACACACACATATATATATGTATACTCGCCCCTCGCTTTTCTATACTTCTATGGGACAACTCCTTTTGAAATATAAATTATAAATATAATAATTTTAAATTTAATTTTAATTCCACTTACCCACGTGCAGGTCTAAGAAAAAACAACTTTTTTCGACTTGGCAGTGGTCTTCTCATTGCAAGAGAAAATTCCTCAGACTCACAAAGAAAACCATCTCAGAGGTACAAAGATACCATCAAAATATCAAGAATAATCAACCAAAGTAGAATATCATTAGAATGTTCGAAGATAATCAGAGTTCATCTCAAAGCCAACCGTTAAGTATCATTAGAATCTAAAGAAAACTTCTTTAACTAAGCCCAGAACAAAATCATCCAGGGCAGCCTGTAGTCAAAATAGCATTATTATTAATAAGACATTCAATAAGAACCATCAAAATATCAGGAATAATCAACCAAAGTAAAATATCATTAAAATGTTCGAAGATAATCAGAGTTCATCTCAAAGCCAACCGTTAAGTATCATTAGAATCTAAAGAAAACTTCTTTAACTAAGCCCAGAACAAAATCATCCAGGGCAGCCTATTATTATTATTATTATTATTATTATTATTATTATTATTATTATTATTATTATTATTATTATTATTATTATTATTATCATCATCATCATCATCATTATTTGCACTTTCACGCCACTTGCCTGGTGTTTACTACTGGGGCTTGAGTGACAGCAAGTCTCCTCAAGTCTCCAACCCTTCTCTCCTTATTTTCATAGATCACAGTAATACTGTAGTTTACAGTTTCACATCCGTTGCCCGGTCGTCATTACCGAAGGCTGAGTAACAATAAGTCTCCTCTGGTCTTGAGCTAATATCTCTAATCCCAAGCCCCTTCAGTGTCACCCTCAGTGTATTTGGGACAGTTCCCAGTGCGCCTGCTATTACTGGAACTACTCTGACTTTCATGTTCCACATCTTCAGTTCTCGCGCTAGAACTCGGTATTTTTTCAGTTTTTCACTCACTCTCCTCTTTCCTCTATTGTCTGCAGGCACAGCAACGTCTATTTTTGGACAGGGTTTCCCCCTTTTTCACTACAATTACCAAATCCAGTCTTCTGGCCTAGATGAGGTGGTCGGTTTGGATCTCAAAGTCCCAGAGTAATTTGTGGTTTCCATTCTCCAGGGCTGCCTCTGGTTTGTGCTAATACCACTTTTTGGTATGGTTGAATCCCATTTGTTTACTCAGTTCCCTGTGTATCACCGTTGCCACTCTATCGTGTCTATGCTTATACTCCTTCTGGGCAAGTTTACTACATTCACTAGCAATGTGGTTTACGGTCTCATCTCTTTCACTGCACATGCGGCACTTGCTGTTTATCTGTTTTTTGTCAATTTTTATTTTGATATAGTTTGTTCTGATGCATTTGCTTTGAGCTGTAATGATGAGCGATTCCGCTTCTATTTGCAATTTCACACCAATTGCCCAGTGGTTACCGATAGAGGTTGAGTGACAGCAAGTCTCTTCAAATATCCAACCCTCCTCTCTCCTAGTCCACAGCAGGGCTATGGTTTACAGTTTCACACCAGTTGGCTGGAGGTCATTGCTTGAAGCTGAATGATGGTAAGTCTCCTCGAGTCTCCAGCCCACATTTCCCCCTCGCCTATGCTATGGTCCACACATCTAATACAATTTTTTTCCTTTTTTCTCCCCTCCTTCCTCAACGAATGATGATGATGATGATGATGATGATGATGATGATGATGATGATGATGATGATGATGATGATGATGATATCATTATTATTATTATTATTATCAGCAGCAGCTGCAGCATTTTCACACCAGTAACTGGTGGTCAGTGCTGGTGACAGCAAGTTTCCTCAAATCTCAAGCCCTCCTCTTTACAATACCACAGTCCACAGCAGTGCTGTAGGTCACGTTTTCACATCATTTGCCACGGTGTTTATCGCTGTGGACGAAATGACAGCAAGTCGCCTCAGATCATAAGCCCACCACTCATGTCATCTTCGTCTGTCACAACAGTGCTATGATTTGCACTGTCTCCATTTTTTTGTGGCTTCTAGGCCATTGCCATCAGCTGGGGGTCTGAGGTCTTATATTTCCAGTTCTTTCCCCGGTATGTCCCCAGCAGTCCTGTCTTTCACAGAGTTCCGTCAATCTTGTTTTCACTGCCTTTGGCGAGGCCCTAAGTGCACTTATCATTACTGGTACTACCCTGACTTCCAGGTTGCACATTTTCTTTGGTTCCCTTGCAAGCTCCTGGCATTTCCCTTTCTTTCAATAACTCTTGCATATACTCTATGATCTCCAGGCGCAACCATGTCTATTAGTTGGCAGGTTGTCTTTTCCTTTTCCACAATTATCAGGCCCGGTACTTTTGCTAATGTAAAAAAAAATGATAGGGCTAATGTAAAAAAGGCAGGATTGCTGTAAATAACGTGGTTGATATTTTTAAAAAGGAGTTATGAGGGCAAAGTTAAAAACAGGCGTTAAAGCTAGAAAAAAAGTGGGCGACTGATGTAAAAGGAAGGGGTCCACTGTTGATAAAGGTTGGAAAATATAAAGGTTAAAAGATAAGGGAAAGGAAGTAATGTTTAGAAAAAGGGGACAAGAAGTGATATTAAAAAAGGGTGATGTTAAAAAAGGAGTTTGTTGTTCCAAAATAGTGAGAAGATGAGGTTGGAAGTAAATGTTGAAATTGAGAACGGGTCAATATTGAAAAGGAAATAAGTTCCCTATTTATTTTGAGCCTATGAAATAGAAAGTATAAGATCTCTCTCTTATTTGACCGCTAAAAAATGAGATGAAATTTCACCTAACAATTTTAAAATTTCAAATTTATACTGACTTCTGAAATTGAGATTAAACGTTCCTTTTCGATAGTTACAACTAGGAAAGAGCCTTTATTTTCTCTAAAAGAGAAAAAAAAATAATCCTGGAAATCGGAACCCTAGCAAGAATTTTCAACCTCTGATTTAACACCTTCAAATAAAAAAAAATCACATCGATTCCGACATGTGAAGGTGGCAAAATAATCCTACCCTCGATTTTGACCTCAAAGTGATAAAAATGCATCACAATTTTGGTTTTCTAAAAGTAAAAAATGAAAGATCCCTTCAAATTTTATTGCCCCAAAATAGGAAAAAAATAGATCTTAACTGTACTACTTTGGAACATGTTCCGATGAAACATCACAATAAAGGTAGCCATGTACAACAACTAAACATTGGGGTTCGAGATTTGTTAAAAAAAAAGTGTGTCCTTCTTCTTTAATAAATAACCCATACATCGCATTATCTCCAAGGATTGAATCGAGATAAGAGGATGAAGAATAATATTTCATCACGTATTTTATACCATTGATGAATTATCACGTGAATAGATAAAGAGACACCCTTATTTGAAACCCACTAAAAACTAGTTTGGGACTATGTTTCAAAAACTAATTTAAGAAGAAACATCATGTGGGAATCAAATCTGTGCCCAAAGAAATTATCAAATAATTTTTGTGGCAAGCTGGTACATAGAGAAAAATTAACATTCTTTTGGCGAATCATAGTAAGTTGTTGTCGTTTTTGTTGCTGCTGATGTTCTACTTCTTTGATTTCATTTCAATTAATTAGTGTCACTAGCTGAGACTCAACCAGTGACCCACGATTGATAACTTTATAATGCAAGTTATGATTTATTCACACGAAAGAGAGAAGAACAGGGCTTTTAGATTCACAGAAAATACAGCGTGTTCATTGATACATGCAGCAATGTATTCTTAGTGTAGCACATACATTCAAATACACAAGAAAGTTCATGTACGTAGTAGAAGTAAGAGCTATTTTGTTTAAATAATTTCCTCAGGTTCTCCCGATATGTTGTGTTCAATCCGGTGACCCGTCTAGTAGCTTTTTTTTCACTGCACAGTCTCTAGAACTGTATCGGCTATATGCTTGCACCATAATTCAGCGCTTCTGAATATGAATTTTTGGTGCAACTCCAATTTGGACAGGTTTATTGTGTCTCCGTAGTTTTTATTCTGGCCAATTCTACTGTAATATGAACCAGTGCTTCATGGCATTTCCTGCACAATCCAGAGACTTCTGATATATCTTTTTCATCAATGTGCTTTTTATCGCATTTTTTCATAGGTTCAGCAGATGACTTTTCATGCAATATCAAGATATTATTTTTCCGAATAATTTAATCCACTATACTGATCATCCCCTAGTCACCTTCTTTCCTTGGTACATACAACTTATTTACATTATTAATTTGATTGCTTCATGCATGCTCACTATTTTATGCGTTATTTTCCTGTTAATTTATTCTAGCTTTGCTTTTGTTGGTTATCCAAGCTCCACATCTCAATAGATATACCTCTCAGATGTTAATTGCCGTTACTTTTTCCATTCAATTTTGATGTCGAGAACTTTTTCAGCCTCCTGTGATATAAATTCAAGGTTTATTTCGTTCATTGTCGTCTACACTAATAGGCTTCCGTCAAGGATAAGATATTTGTCGCCCTTTTTCTTTCTGCATTTATTCCCTGTAGATTAGGTATTCCAATTCCTTCACTGGTAACCATGTTTTTTCACTTCATTAGAAAAGCTTTACATACGTATTTTTTTTGTTTTTTCATTTCCCAGTTCAATCTCCTGCTGTTCGCAACTATGATGATCATTCCTTCACCTATTACAATCATCTTCAGACATTGAATGGTCCATAAATGTGGTAACCAGTTGGGCGCTTTCCAGGGCATACATAAGATATTGTTTTTCTTTAAAATGAGTTTATTAGTAATAAACTGATCTTTTGTTCTACGAAATTGCTTCTTATACTCCTTTTGCTCAGTTGTTCCAGATCTTTCGGTATCGTCAGACATTTGCTCAAAAGGCATACCAGTTAAAATCTTATACAATATTGAGGGGTAGGATATAGGTCTAAAGTTATTGATAGTTGTATTTTCCACAAATGGATCAGTTCTTCCAGATGTCATCCATTACGACACAATGCCAGTTTCTATGATGTCCTGCAAGTAGCTTGTTATCCTCTTGAAAGGCCTTATATATACTCCATTATCTTTCGACTTTATCCCTGCGAAAGTTTTACAGCTAGGGACTTCCTTTAGTTGACCTTTCAAGTTATTCAATGAGACTTAGCTCTCAGCTTCGATATCATTTCCCCCTTAACCTTTTGACGTCTCCATTCAACTCATAAGTTCTGTTGTGTTCCACGTCATCTACCCATTTATTGTTCTGGGATGTTTTGGTTTGCTCAGCATCTGGTACAATCGTTTTATGGATCATTCCACCAATAAACCCTCTGTGAAGTTCGGCACAATCCATCATAAACTTTGTATTTTGTCTGCTTTGTTCATTTCGATTATCATATCTACTAATGTTTTCGTTCTTAGCAATTATTCTTTCTTTAATCTCCATCTTTAATGACCATCTTCATAATCCTCTTTGGTTAGCCTTGAATTCATTTTTATCTCCACTCCGCTTTTTTATCAGTTGATCTCTTTCTTCTTGCACCAGCTTACTCAGACACAGTCTGAGTTCTACCAAGTCTCTCTGTAATCTTCACCTCCGACTGATCCGTTTGTAATTAGTCTAGTACATAACATTATAAGTTTATCAGTTGATATCATTTGTATTCACGTTCTACTATTTGAATGGTCTTACTAATCTCGGTTTTCAATCTTTTGTTATTGACATATTTGAACTGTACATCTGGTGCTTTCTTATCTTCATTATATATTCCACTCAATCTATCCAGACCTTCTTTTCTTCATTATTCATTCCTCTTTCGACCAATAGGTTGAATTGAAGATAAATTATGCTGATTTCTATCTCCGTTGCTCCTCTTTTATACTGTGTCAATAGTTTTGGCCGTACCAACCTCATTCACCGTCTGCCGTAATTTTTCAACGGAGAGTTCAACACTTTGACTATCTTTGATCATTTCTCTATTTTTTTTAGCTCTAATTCAGTCAAACTTTCATTCACACTGATCGTTGTTGCCTGATCTAAACGCCTTTATTTTGCAATTTCAATTTTTTTTCATTCCATAGTGTATACATTTCAATCTTTCTTCTGGTTGATCAGAACACTCCATTATAAATTCGTTGGACATTTTCATAAATCGGCTCCGAGTAATGATATAATGACTTGAAGTGGCTTTCTCCCCTCCGTCAACTTGCCAAGCTAAATGTGTTCACACTGGACTCCAGTATTCTTCACATTGTAGGTTATATATATACGTTTTGCATTCTCACATCAGTTACCTGGTGGTCATCATTGAATACTTGCAAATCTGTTCAAGTCTCAAGCCCTAATATCATTACTCAGTCTGCAGCAGTGCTAGGGCTCACTGTTTCATACCAGTTGCTTGGTGGTCATCCCTGAACTGACAGTAAATCTACTCAGGTCTCCATCTTTTCTTTCATCATCTTTGCATATTACAGCGGGTGTGATTTTTACCATCCAAGCCTTACTTCACTTACTTTTTTATGCATTCCTCATACTGATTGTTACGTTGATGCTGACTACTGGAAGTCGTAGGTCTCATATTTTCAGTATCCTCCTTATCTTTAGGCATACTCCGATAATGCCGCAGTCTACTCAGTCTGAATCCTTCAACTACAGTTCTTCCAATCTTGTTTGCAAGATTTTGGATACACTTCCCAGTGCGTCACTATTATTGGTCCCATCCTTATCTGAATCTTAGAATTGTCCAGCCCCCATCCATAGTATTTCCCTAGCTTTGCGCCCTCTTTCATTTTCTCAGAGAAACGTCTACTCTTCGGCAGGTTTTCTATCACTTCTTGTCTTCTTGCTTATTTTGGATGGTCAATTGGAGTTTGAAGTCTCAGAATAAATTTTGGCTCCTGCTTTGTAAAGCAGTCTCTGGTTGGTGCCGTTACCATTTGTTTATATGGCTGGACCCTCGTCATTTGCATTGGTCCCAGTGTTTGGTAATTGTTGTTTGTCCACTGTCGTACTCATTTTCGGCTTATTTACAACATACAATCGCTTTGCAAATAGCTTTATGCCGTCCGTGTACATGGGGGGTCGATCATTTTTCCATTTGTTTTGGGGGGTCGGTATCTTTTCCTGTTTTTTGATATTCTTTTTACGGATAGCATGGTCAGTATGAATAGAAGAGGAGGCAGACCACCTGAGAGATTCCCTTTTTATAATTCCAAGTTTTTCTCAGCGGTGGCTATGAATCTCACCTCTGGTTCACAAACTCAGAATATCCAGGGAAATTTACGAATCCAGTTATGTAAGATCATGTACGCATTTGCATAGTCAGTCAACCCAATTGCAACTTTTTCTTTGTTTCCTTCTGGTAAGAAAAACTTCTTCTCATGGGTGGGGCGTGGGTGTGTCTCTCCTCTATTAGGTTTGCATTTTGGTCAGGGTTGTTGCTTTTGTTCGAATTTCTTTCTATTTCATCGTGTATTATATTAAATTAACAAAGTTCTTCTTTCCCTATATCATTACAGATTCCCTGCAGTTCAATATCAGTCATTTGTTTTCCAGAATTTGTTTTGCTTGATAAGCAATACCGAGATCTGATGTGTAAACTATGGACTCTTCCCTCCATACTGAGAATGAATTCTCTGTTACGGCTAACATATGGTTTGCACCCAAGGTAGCTATGCATAGCTGATTTCTCACCGTGTTCTATCTATCTTTGTTTTATTTGTTGTGGCCAACAGTCGCTTGCAACACATTGTACTACCAGAAAGCTATTACTGGTACACGAGCGGAGCTTTGGTCATCAGTCGGAGGATGATGCCCTCATCCCTCTAGGAGACCAATAAGAGAGCCTCAGCCAATTGTGTCGCACGGATTTTTTACCCCATATTGTGAGTTAATCCTATTTATTTGTGTGTCATATTCATTTGGTCCGTGGTGATGTAAGTCTTCACTATTCCCTGGTGGCCATCAATCGCTTAATAACAAGTGAAGGCCATCAAATGAATCCGACTATAAGAATCATGTGTTAAGTAGTTTCATCTTCAGATGATGACGACTTTCCAAAGAATCCATCTTTCTCTAATATTTTGTAAGAGTATTTGGGATAAATCCCAGTGCTTCAGTGTTATTGTCACATTTATTTCCACTGTTTATTCTATTCTGTGTTGACATGCACAAGCCTATCTGAATTTTCATTTCTTTTTAATTCTAACTGTGATCTGTTCGAACATCTGTCATATTTTTCCTTGTTCACAAAAACTACATTTAGTTTTCTGAGTCAGATTTGTTGATAGCTAAGAGTCCTAAAGTCCCAGAGAATTATATGTCTTCCGTTGTTTGAGACTGATTCAGGTTTGTGCTTATACCATTTTTTTGCATCATCAAGTCATAGTGGCTTCCATAGGAGATAAAGCAATAATGAAGTTCTATTAACCACACACTGTCCTAAGTATTTTCACTAATTTAATCATACATTCCTCCTCCGGTTTTAGTATTATTTCAGATTGTTTGCAAGTCTTCTTCTGTCCCTAACTTCATTCAATTATCTGGTATGGTCTTAAACTTTTCTTTACTTTTCACATTCTTTCAATGTCAATCATCTGTCATCTGGAAAAGAAACACCAACTGACAAACGATTGTATCACTGTTTTTTAAGACCCCTATCTGCTCTCCTGACCTGGATTTGACGAACTATTTGTTTGGGTCCCTTTGGTAATCCCTAGATACGCTTGAATTTTGTTTATCTCTTCCAGAAATCAATATTCCATTGGAAGCAACGTAATGGAATTCAGTGACAAACAAATGTAAATTGGTAGTTTTCATTGCATTTTAAAATATGAAGATCACATTATTAGGATGGCAAGAGTGTAAGGAATAAGAAAGCAATTTTAGATTAAATGCATCAGAAGGTGATGACGAGCCTAGCTTGCAACATCGAAGTATATTCGTACATCTCTTCCTCCAAAATGAATATTATGACTGAAACTGTTTCCGTCGTATACGTATTGGATATTTTTCTAATATATAAGACTTGCTGGTTTGGCTCAGTCGGTAAGAGTGCCGTCTAATTAAATCTTTGTGGTGAATTTAAAGCGCCTGACATATATCTTCGATCTATAAATCTGTTTGATTAAATGCGATGGAATTGACAAACAATGAAAGCGTTACTCCCCTAAAAAGCTGCTCTTGTTGCGGGAAAAAACAAAGTCAGTTTCAATTTGGATTTTAAAAAACTTTTTGGCTTTCATTAATTTCATAATCATTATTATTAATATTGATATTAAATGAACATGATGATAAACGTAACATTCTGTGCAATAAGAGATACATTGACTTCTTGAATTCTAATGCCAAAACCTTTCGATGATTACGAAGTCATCCCTACTATGACGGAAGACCATGGCTAGAACATCCAGCATTATTCTTACTTTGATCATAGTATCTTATAGGACTATATTTGTAACCAAAACCCTATGGCCAGGTGTTTTTAGAAGTTGACTTATCTTAGCTTTCACTGAATCAAGGGGTAAGGTAGCTTGGCACCGTGCGATGGTTTAAATCACTACAAGTCATGATATAGTGAGATTTACCGTGAGTGACTTATGTGTGTGATTTAAAGGAAATCTAAACGTATCGATTGATTACGAGAACTTCATCAAATCCTTTGGATTTGGGATGAATCAGTTCTGAAAAGGTGAATCAAAATGTGCATTCAACCGTTAATGGTGATAGTCAATAGCGTTGAATATTGTCATTCAATCAAATATAATCATGCAGCCCCCCTAATGTATGTCAGCATGTCTATCTGAAAAAAAAACGTTGTTCATCAGCCATCAATAATTCAATGTTGCAAGCTATCACATTTTTGTCGTTAGTCGAATAGATTTAACCTTTTGAGGTAAGAAAAAAAGGTTTTATGCGACAACGAAAACTCATATTTCATTTGTTCACTTTGAGATACAGTATTCTCTTAATTTATCCCAAATCTATTTGTCATGATTTGATCGTATATTTATGTGAGTGTCCAGTAGTATTTGACCCTTGCCCTAGTGCCATAAGAAATAAACTCGTTGGCTGATAAAAAAATTGGCAATTATTTTTTCCACTTGAGTAGTATCTAAAATCTAACCATTCACGGTTTCCCAAGTACCCCAAAGGTCTTTCACAAACCATTTTTAAATTGACAGAAAAGTTACCGATTTCAAAGAAGCCCTCTATAGCTCTGTCTCGATTTTACAAATTATATTAGAGATGAATATACTGGTGCAAGACGAGAATAGATTCGCAAGTCGTATGGGAAAAGTACTTTGCAGTTCATGCAAAGTTGTATTTTGTAACTGAAATGGCTGTTGACGAGTAGCCCTCATAGTAAAAGTACTAGTTCAAACAATCTCTTATAATTCTGGAGTAATTTGGCTAGTTTTCTAAGAAAATTATCAAATAACTGCTTGAATACTTGGAAAATCTATGGATTACATGCAACAAATAACACCTTGCTGTCTGTCCCTTGGTGATGCCTTTTTCTGTGAAAGATGATCTTCGTATGATGAAATTTCATTGATAACACTTTTGCAATTTTTTTCCTGCTAATAGGATTTCTGAATAAGTTTTTGTAAGTAGAATATATGCTATGGTGAGTATAAAAGTCAACAATGCTCGGAAAGAACGATACACAGGTTTGCTGACTTTGACCTATATATATATATATATATATATATATATATATATATATATATATATATATATATATATATATATATATATACTCGCTTGACAAAGTAAAGATCTAAACAACTCTCAGTTACATTAGTAATTGATTTTAATGCACAGAAAACCACCCATTCCAAAAGAGAACTATTATAACATTTCCTCTCTAGCTTGCAATTGTATACATTTAGAACATGATTTCCTAAGTTTAAAGAAGTTATATTTGCATTCAGTTTACAGGTGACTGCTGTAGCTAATTTACGGATCAGATGCTCATCATTCCGACTGAAAGAAATAATGGTCATTCATGAAGATGATAAACGATGGACATGTATTGCATCTTATCATATGATATTTTGAGGTCATGGTATGAGAACAAAATTTCAAAATAGATGGATTAAACTTGTCAATTTAATGGGGTAAAACCGTGTACTTACATTCAAAAGTTTTTGTTAGTATTCATACAGGCATGATCGTGACCATTAAGACAAGACCTTTACACAAAAAAACTTCTTTTACATATATTACCTATGAAAAGAAGATTTCCCAGGTACACAATGTTGCTGAATAGGCAATGTTCCTATTCAAGTTTTAATTCATACTCTGACATTTTTTTAACCTCTTTTAATTGGACAATTACGCACCAAATAACCCCCTCATCAAACTATTTGTCGGTTCATTCTTTCCCTTCAGAAACAACTTACACGCTAAATTCCAACTCTTTGGGGAATTTAAATTTCAACAATTCATAATTATTGAAAATGATTTAAAATTTGCTCATATCAAGTCGGTTATCATTTCAAATATTAGAAAAATATTTCTAGGATTATATTTATGATCTGTGACGAAATTCAACCTTAGAGTTCAATACTTATCCTTCAAACTCGAAGCATAACACTTTACTCGGAACTAAAACTTGAGCACTCTTTTTCTGCAATAGGCGGGAAGCCCAACCTTGTTACCATTCACCCCTCTATAACTGAAAGGAGGGTTGCCAATCTATGTTTCTTCAGAGGTGATATTTACTGCTTCTTTGTCTTTTATTTGAACTCCTATCACACGTTTTTTTGGCGGGGGGGGGATTAAAAAGATTGAGTGACAGGAATACCCTTAATGCCCCAACACTGCCATCTGCATTTCATTTTCGTATTACTCTCGTCTGGATGATTTCAAAGCTTTCAAACACATTGCAAAATCTCTTCCAGACTTTTTCAAACGCTCCAAGAATAATGAACGATTCTGTACTGTCAGAATTCTGTTCCAAAAAGGATAACGATCAAAAATACCCGAGCTATATTCGGATCGAAAGTGCTGATCAAATCCTCCGAATACCTCGGCTCAGTCCTCATATATACTCATACACACACACATACCCACACACACACACATATAAATAAATAAATAAATAAATAAATATATATATATATGTACATATATATATATGTATACATAAACATATACACACACATATATATATATATATATATATATATACATACATATATATATATATATATATATATATATATATATATATATATATATATATATATATACATACATATATATATATATATATATATATATATATATATATATATATATATATATATATATATATATATATGTATATATTGTCCAAACTTGTCACGTTAGGAATAAAAAAAGATCAGGGTTCGACATAAAATAAGTTTGTAGCTTAATCTTTTCTAAGTGGTTCGTAACCATGAAATATTTAATAGCTTTTGCTGCTCAAAGAAATAAGAGAATGGCTTCCCAACGTTTAGTAAGCCAATGCTTCCTCTTAAGTGTTTCGACAAACTAATAAATAATTCACTATCAGGAAGCAGCATATATTTTTTTTTACCCGTAATGTTCTTTTTCCTATTACTCCACTGAACAGAACCAAACCCATTCTTATTTTCTTCCCAGTTACCATTTCTTTACACATTTGCCATCATCTTCTTATTCATTTTTTTTTCACGTATTTACAGTATGGTCTTACGTCGATATTCTCCTTTGGCCATTTCTTTTGGCGTTATGCAAGGTATCAATGCTCGAGCTCAGTTATGTTCCTTGCCCGAATCAAGAACAGGAATTAGCAAAGGCGAGAAGTAATAGGTTATGAATCGAGACGGTGACAAAAGAAAAGCTGTGTTCAAAAGGTCACCGTCCATTAGGCCTTATACTGAGAACATCAGACTCTTAGCAACGTACAACACAGAATAAATATGCAGTTATATATTTATACATTCATTTGTACGTATTCCCCATATCAGTTGCTTTATGTACACAACTGGACAAAAACTATTAATACTCTTCCATGACGACCTAGGTTACCATTTTTTTTGCTGCTATGTCTTACTAACAAACTTTTTAATTCTATCTTAAGTCCTTTCCAACCACATGCTGTCCCAATGGCACCAATTATTTAGCTTTTTGATAAATGTATTGTCCAGCCCATCTCAATGTGTGTCGCTTGATTAATTGTATAATATCTTTCACTGAGATCCCCCAACGAATAATTGTTGATCCCTCACTATCTCTTAGATATTCTCGGCATTGTTTTCTCTCGTGCAATTCTGAGTCCTCGGTTCATTTTGTAAATTTCCATGTTTGGCTCTCTTAAGACGTATTCCATTATACATCTACTGCGTACTCTATGATTCAAGCAGATTGGCAAGGTGTGAGTGTTATGTATATACGCATAATTTTGTATCGTTTTCAGCGTTGTACCCCATATTTCAATGCTCTGTGTGAGTAGTGACAAATCAATTGATCAAGTGCCTTGACAGAGAAGATTATGTTGAAACTAGATATATTTTGTGGGAGATAATTTATTTTTCATCTTTTAACAATGCTCGGGTTCATGTATCTCATCATATATATTCATATATTTATTTATTCATATATATATATATATATATATATATATATATATATATATATATATATATATATATATATGGATATATATATATATATATATATATATATATATATGGATGCATTAGTGTGTGTGTGCACATGTGTGATTGTGAGTGCGAAGATGCTTCAGTGTTGGTCCCGAGAAAATAAAGACCGGGACAATTTCTTCTTCGACAGAATACAGAAACGTTCTTTTGCAGCTCACAAGTTATATGCATTTTCGAAGAAATACGTATATTCGTATCAGAATATAGATATCAAAGTCCATCCTCAGATGTGTTTGTATTCTTTCAGCTAGAAAAATGTCCATATCATTATGAAGCAATTATGAAATACCTTTGTGTCATTCACGTTTTCCCAAGATTTAAATCACGATTCGCCACCAAAGCAATGTCTGATCCGAAGGCATCAACAAACCACGAAAATGAATTGCCAATATTTCTATCATAATGAAGGAACCGATAGAAAAGGGAGTGCGAGTAACAGAAGACGATTACTGTAATCACGTTTCTCCTGAGAGAACAGATCGTGCGTAATCGATGATACTGAATAAAGATCGTTGCACATTTGAAAAGATACCAGCGACCATGCTAACTAAAATGAGGTTCAGAGATATGAATACACTCGTTGTAATTGCTGGAATTATGGTTGGAGTCCTCAATCATATATTATAAATGCCTACATGAGCGATGGCACGTTGTTGAACGCTGTTCGGGATAATGGGTTTGCATACCAGTATTGTTCTATGCCGCAGATATTCTTCCGGTCTTTACCTTCAGAAAACTATAAAAATTCAAATCGGAAATATATATTTTACGGTATTGAATAAATGATCGTTATGTTGTCATATAAAGGATATATTTAATCAGAAACATGTAACTAATGAAAAAAGGATTCTGTCAATAACGATACAAATCTGTCAGATAACATCACAGCTATTGAAATAGGAAAATGATTGTCAGATGTCTTTGTTCCAACAAACAACGCAGTAAAACTGAAATAAATTGAAAAACTAATAAGCTATCTTGGTCTTGCCATGGAACTGAAAAAATATGGAACTCAAAAGTAAGAATCAAACCAATTTGTTGTATAAGCTTTTCAGGCCAGGCAATCAGTCCATAAATTCCCAAAATTGTGATGAGAGCATGACAAGAGGCATAAATATACTTTGATATGCACAGACAATTTTCAGACAGAAACAAATTCTCAAACTGTTTCTTCATAGAAATGGTTGCCAGGTTATCATTTTCAATAACAATTGCTTTAAAACCTTTCTTTTGATTTAAACAACAAAAATTTTTTCAATGTTTTTTGTAGTATAAGATTTAGTCAATGGCATACTAAAACTCTAACACAGTCCAAACACTGGTGAGGTATATTATATGAATGAAAGATAGCATACAGAAGCCTTATAACAGACATATTTCGTTGACCGGAGTGAATACAGAAATGTTTTGGATTAAAAATGAAGAAAAGGAATATATTTCAATTGGGAACACATTCTTGGATACACCCCAGAAATTTTATCGAATCTTTCTTGTTTTTTTCATTGAAATTGATCGAGGTTTATTGCAGATATCTTTTTGACGGACAGGTGCAGATATGAAAGTGCACGAGAATGAAAGGACCAACCCTTTCTTAATCAAAAACAATGTATCAAAATAATCTTCGAACACATCTCCTACAAAATTATATCACGATTCATTGAAAACTCTTGGAGATATTGTGTCGAGTGTCACGAGCAAATACGGGAAGTTAAGGTGAAAAATCTCAAAAATATTTCCAATCGACAAATACTTATATCCAGCGTAATACTACCACGTAATTTCATCGAAATTCATGGAGAAAGTTTTGAGAGAACGCATAGATGGACAAGGGTGAATACAACAATGTAATAAAACGAAATTATCTCTCTCAATCAAATGCAAGTTCTTTGATCAGCCCCGAGTTCAGTTACTCCTTCTTTACGGTGTACCCCGCCGTACTTTCTTAGAAATTGACTGAAAACTTCTCGACATATCCTATAGAGGGACAGGGATTTATACAATGTTTTATGTGAAAGAAAATTGTGGTTTCTGTTTTTCTCTGTACATATCTGCATTTATTTATGTTTTCCACACCATCTCTCAGATAGTTCTCAATGAGTTCCAGTGACATTTTGAGAAATTGTTGACTGGAAAATTATATGGAAGTGATCAGATTTTGGATTTGATGAATTAGTGCTTTATCTGAAGATACTATTAGGCATGCTAAGTTCGAAATGATGTTTCTACATCAGGAATGGTTCAGTGAATCGTAAAGTATAACTCAGACAGGTTTTATACTTTTATTAAAGAGTGAGTAATTCCGGCCATATTCTGCACCAATCACCCAGACCACTGGGAATAATCCAAAAATGGCTGCGAAAGATTGATGATATAAAAATGAGACAGCAAATTTCACGTGACTGCACCACTCACTTAGAATAGTAGGGAGATTGTTTGATCATTCTTAACATACAGTCACATGATTTCTAGGATGATCCACAAAATACACCTGTTATGAAATGTAGCAAATAATAATAATAATGATAAGAAGAAGAAGAAGAAGAAGAAGAAGGAGAAGAAGAAGAAGAAGAAAAAGAAGAAAAAGAAAAGAAGAAGAACAACAACAGCAGCAACAACAACAAGAGAGGTATGAAAAGGTAAATAAAATGATTATGTCTCAGAAGATGGAAAAGAAGCCAATAAATGGTATAATAATAATGATGAGAAGAAGAAGAAGAAGAAGAAGAAGAAGAAGAAGAAGAAGAAGAAGAAGAAGAAGAAGAAGAAGAAGAAGAAGAAGAAGAAGAAGAAGAAGAAGAAGAGGAGGAAGAACAAAAACAAAAACAACAACAACAACAAAAACAACAACAACAACAAGAGGAAAAAAGAAGAAATGATTGTGACTTTGATGCATGGATCTTTATTATCACATTCTTTATAGGAAATAAATCATCCACACGTTCACTGGTGATACAAACCTTATACAGCAAGTGTGCACTGAGGAATATTGTCCCAGTGCCACCTTGTGGATTGGTTCATAATGTATTAACAGTATAAAGCTTAAGTTGACATAATTCATTGTATGTAAAGTCTGGATGTAAGAATGAAGTTGAAAAGAATATTTCAAATTGCAATCGTGTGAATTATAAAGACAATGCTTTTAGCGTTAGTGTAGGATCGAAAGGTTTCACGGTTGTATAAAATCGGAAAGTTTTACTAAGTAGGAACTCAAAGCGGATTGTTATTATCTATTGGGAGCAATGATCCCAAGGTCAATTGCTAGACATAACACCCTCTAGTAAAGTCTGCATCGGGATGTTGAGGTCTGGGAATTAAAATGTTGTTCAATTCCCAGGAGATGGAGTTCAAGGTTGTTCTGTTGTTGTCTGGCCTTATCAACTAAGGTCACATCGAAAATAATGGAAACCGATGAAAAATAACAGAGATACATCAAAGCAATGTTGTTCAAGATAAAACCAAAAGAGCCATGTGATCATTTCTGATTTGCTATGAATAGACTCAACAATCTGAACCCAGGCAGATCTGATAGCGACTGCAAAATGAATAGACGTTGAAGCAGACGATGACATGAACAATGAAGGACGGAATGCAGAAACAACATGGTCCTAAATTATCACGTGATCTCCATTTGCTGATTGACCCTGGACAAAGGCATTGATTGTGAGTGAACTACACAGAACACTTTTAATCAGAAAAGATAGTTCAACAAAAAGACACACTGACATTCATTAAAGTGAACACTTTACACACTTCACAGTCATGTTAGACCACTTTGCTTTTCAAGGAAATAGAAGTCTTAATCTTCTATTTTTTCTACTCTCAATGTATCAAAATAGTAATGTAACTATAAATGTATCTCCTAACGTTCACTTGCTGTGTTCTGTAACTCTCACCTTCGTTATTTTGTTTTCATTATTATCAGATGATTGTGACTGCGATTATGATCGATTTCGATTCCGACGGATACTAAAAAATCATCGCATCTGACAGGAATCTAAATACCATTTCTTTGAACTTTTAAAATTGTTGTTCATGATTTAATTTGAACCGTGCCAACGGTTGAAATTGAAGTTCGTAAAACAAAGGTATACGCACAACCTTTCCACTAAAGTAAAAAGAATTAAATTCTCTGAAGTTTGGATATTCAGACAGATCTGAGATTCTTGACAAAGTATTTATTTTGAATATGAAACAAATGTATACGAGTTGATGTCGCTGTTTTAACAGACCACAAAGTAAAACTTGGTAAAATGAAAAGCTGGAAAATGTCATACCTACTGAGGGAATTGAGCCAAAACAGTCAAGCATTGAGATGGAAGTTGTATTAATCATATTCTTGCAAAAGATTGATAATTTCGAATCTGTACGAAAATTAAGATTACTCAGACTACTTCATAACTAGATTGTTAAAGATATTGCTTGGGTTTTGCCGGGATTTGTATCACTTGATGTATGATTAATCCTACTTGGCTTCTTTATGAAAACTTTACAATCAAAATTTTATTCATATAACTTTAATATATTACAAGAAAAATTGGATCGTTTAAGTATAAATTATTTACAGATATACAAGTTATACCAAGTTTGATTTGTTCTATATTCCATATACTTGACGTTACATTTTCTTAGCTAACCCTAAATGGATGAGAAGTCGATTTGGAGAAAAAATATCACGGACTTTTACACCATGAGTCCAGGTAAGAAGGTCTCTTAGTCTTGTAAATCATTTTTCTTATTCTTGTTTTCACCTGGGCTCGAATGCCGTTGCCACTGGGAAATAGCAAAGTATATAATCTACTAAATATCTTTGGATATATTACTCAGGAAAAAAACTAAGGTAAGTTTAGTCCAAGTTGAGTTTAGTCTGTAAAGTGATAATTTGAGGAGAAATGAACCCACAACTGTAGTATTGGCCTGCAAATTTAACTTTCTCCGAGGACTGACAGGTTTATTTAGTGCCAATAGATGACCAAACCCCAAATAATTGACGTAAGCAACTTCAAAAAAACCTTTGAATAACAGTTGTCTTTAGTTGGTGCGATAATTTAACATTCGAAGTGTTGTAATGGACATTGTTTTAGCTATCACTTTTCTACTGAACGTGTAATAAAGTGTTCTGGGGAACAAGTTAGTAGATACAAAGAATAATCCCTCATTCAATTGCATCGTCCGAAATCAAACAATCAGAGAGGCATTGTCAGAATATCTTGTGATGGGGAAAAAGCATGAGGAGTTTGATTCGTGTCTTTTTCAAAGTACGTTATTACAAGTAAATGCATATAGCTTCAGTTAGAATTCGAACCTTTGTTTCATGATTCAATTTTTGGTGTCAGTTATACTTGGAAATATACACACTCTAAAATCAATCATTCTCATGCTAAAATTGGCGCTTAATATATCCAGTTTGGTGGCTATGTCCTGCTGATCTCAGCACTCGCTACTTTAGTCTTTGGACATGGCTTGTTGTTGGATACTGACTTTCAAGGTTAGCTGGGTTTCCTTCATTTGAGCAGCACATAAGATGCTTCCATTTTTTTTCTCAAACTTGGTAAATATTTAGAATCTCTATGTATGTAAATATACAGAATATGCTTTGATATCATCGGAGCTAAAGCGAGTTCTGTAATTAACAAATTCTATTACTCGCTTATCTCAAGATTTTTTCGATTTGTAATTTCTCGAGTTGTAATATATTTTACAAAAGCATGTAGTACCAAAATGCATTAATAGACCTTTATTACGAAATTGGGTTTCAAATGGATATATCAATTGATTCTAAAACAAAATTGACCATTGCACGTCATTGCTGTCTGTCATTTCTTGGATATAAGATGTAAACAATGTTCAGTTAACTTATCATTTAGCATATTTCAGAATCTCTATGTAAAACAACATATTCTATTCTGTTGTTTGATTTGAGATTCCACAAGCCAAACTGTTCCATTTTTCTAAGATAGAATTTTGAGATCAACTAACTGATATTTATATTTGGAAGATTATTCCTGACCTTACTGACGCGAATGTAATTTCTTTGGTACTCTTTAGTGTACTTTGGACCAATGACATCGGGGTCCGATACTCAGGAGCTTTCATAACTTCTCCATGATGATTTTGAGGTCTAAAGAGAATTTTTTTCAAGAAGTCTCTGTCTTATGCATTTACCTGTCAGGTTCCACGCGTTAAACCAGCCTTGTATCACATCCTTTTCTCATCTGGATCCTGATTATCAGGACCAATAATAGTCAGCAACGTGTGCACACAATGATCACTTTTGAGCTGTCTTCTTTTTTGGATCATTCAACACAGTGTTTTGGTTGCTTCACTTACCAGTATGGACTCTGTGATCAAGTGCTTTGACTGTTTTGTTATGTCTGAACATTTGCTTCAAGACTGACGGTTACATATATGTATATATATAAATACACACACACACACACACATACATATATATATATATATATGTATATATATGTACGTATATATATATATGTGTGTGTGTGTGTGTGTGTGTGTAACTATATAAAATGATATCAAATAGTTCTTTCGTTGCATCACTTATGCAAAAAAAATTGAAGGAATAGCAACAGCATTAACGTATATCAAACACGGTTTATCTCACTCTGCCAACGGCTTAACTGTGAGACACCAAGTGAGGGACTATCAATACGTTGAGTAAAACGGATATCCTGCATAACCAGCTTCCAGCACAACAGAAGAAGCCCATCTTCATATTCAATAATCTTAGCTTCGAATAGAATGTGCATCACCAAGTAAAGGTCGAAGTATGATTGATTGTGTAAAAGTATCTATGGAACTATTTTGCTGGACATGTTGAGCAAGATGTCGCTTAAGTATTCAGTTATTGATATAATTGATTTGAAACAAATCAACGACTTGAGTACGTTGAGCGTAAAAATCTGTATTGTAGGAAGCAGGACCAGTGAAGAAAATGCATTCATGCACAATGCATTGAGGCAGTAAAATGAGGCAGTAAATCATAGTTACAGAATTTTGCCTAAAATGCTGTAACAACAATTGTTTCCTTCAGGACGCAGAACTGGGAAAAGTATACTACTTCATATACCTAGGAGAACAGATCCACGGGAAGGGAGAAATCATGCATGAATCTCTTTATATTTGCAAGCTTCTAGTAGGGTAGGCTCAACCTCCAAGAACAGAAAAAAAATCAAACCGTTGCTGAAGAATATGGTGAGTTTACAATCGATTCATCACCTACATAGTCATCTATGGAGCTGAAAAATGGAAGATGACCAAAACACTGATCATTAAACTGAGAACCATGCAATGCACACATAAACAAATCACTTTTGATATAACACGGGTAAATCACAAGACTGAAGAATATATTAGAGGTAAAACAAAATTCATAGATATCATAGAATACATTTTTCTAAAAAACGTGATACGACATGTTGCAAGAATAGCAGACAACCGCTGGACATCACCACGTGGATTTACTGGGATCATATTCGAAACTAGGGCCCTCAAATTAAACAATTATAGCAGGACGAACTTGATTTCAGTGAGTACTTGCTTTGTGATGCTCTACGATACAAAGCTCTGGTGAATCTTGGTGTAGAATAATTCCAACAACGGACACTGGAAGGATGCTCATGATAATGATGATTATATATGAAAGGTCAAAGGAGTTTTATCTAGTTATACTAATAGTAGTTAGGAGTTACAGCAGTCAGGATTTTTTTCTCATGAATTTTAATTTATTTTGCATTCTGTTAAAGATTTAACCGTTTTTGGTCAAAATTTATGACATATGAAGGGAGGTTCATATTTTACATGAGAATTCTATAGCATTGTTGAGGCTGTTGCAAATGTCATCGTTCGATCGTTGGACAATACTGAATATATTTGTAAAAAAATTTGAATAATAACAATATTCTGGTATAAAATGGACGATAACATATTTGTATTATTAGTGTCATGTTCCTGCATATAAGTAAACTTTGTAGTATAATATTATCAATTTTGCCACTGTATCAATATTTTTTGTGAAATATTCTTGTTCATGGTTTTAAGTTTTTTCAATATACGATCGCATTGCATAGGTACACGTTGTCTTTGCTGATATAAATGGACCTGGGTGTGTGTACATGTTGGCATGAGTATACGTGTACTCAATCACGTGCCTGTGTGTGCATGTATCAATTTACTTGCTAGTGTGTGTACGCGTGTGGGAAGTAAGCTAGGAGATATAAATACACTATTATCCATTTTAATTTACCTGTCGGAACAAGTGAACTCTTAATGTGGCTTCATATTGCATCCTAAATATACCAAATAATTATGTCTGAGCTACACTTAATCGAAATGCCAATAAGCTGGAACAAAGGATAATTTCAGCACTGGAGTCTCGGCGAAAGTTATTACGCGTATTAATTTGAATTATATTAAAAGATTATAGAAAATTGAACGGCGTACTTTTAGGAAGATGTAAAATACAGAACTTGATTATATTTGTTTTTTATCATTTTTTAGTGATAAAACAATTTTATTGATATAATCATTCTATTATAACACTGATCGATTTTAATAAATTCAGACATCATTCATTGGTTGTATAAAAAAAAGGTCTATAAGAATCTTAACTTCTGGCTTTATGATCAAGAGATTTTCAAGCAGATGTAGACTAATCAAAGTGATGAGATAACTCATTTTGCAGAACATATTTGATTTTTTTAACGTAATTCCCATCGTGTTAATGCTCATAACATAATGCTTCTCTACTAATAACATTGATCAATCAATGGGCAGTGAAAATCCCTTATCAAAATTCAGCTTTTTGTCTGATTATGTACTCATCGGTCTATTTTCAAATGAAGTTCTAAATCAGATTGGACGGATTGTGAATAGAGCTGGGGAGTTTGAAGAGGCGTAAGTGGAGTAATTGGGAAGAAGGACAACATTTAATGTATCAATAGGATTCTAGCGTTTTTTGATGAATGAATCAAATTAAAAAAATGGATTCAACACTCAAAACGAGGCTCAAAAGATGAGAGATCAAAATAGCTTAAAAATCAATGCTGTAAAAACAATATCTGAATGCTATAAAGATCGTAGCAGATGGCATTTAGGATATTGATGAGTTGTAGTGATCTTTCAACAAAAAAAGCAAAGGATTTTTTTTTCAATCTTTGCCCATCATAAATCTGATTCCGATTTTAAAAGAATGTTGTGCTTGCAGAACTATGAAGCAAAGTATAAAGTCTATTGTATGAAACAGTTTTTTCTGGAAGTCATTTTCGAAACACTTGTACCACTGAAACATAAAAGCAAGAAATATCTATATGAACAAGCTTCTCAGTGAAATTGATAGTTCAATACTTTTTTCTTTTACGGTCTGTTGAATAAATGACTTGTCTTTCTGTTTTTGTCATGATTAAGATTATGTTCTCTCAAATATATCTAGGTTTGGGACTGTAAAAATGTTACCATATATTTAACTTTTTCCAACTGCTAAATCATGCATTGAAGTGGCATTTATTCAGACGTATTGCTGTGTTGTCTGTCCAGGTGAAATCATTAGTGGATGGATAACGATTCTAGGTCCCTGAGCAGAAAAAATAGAGCATTGAGAAAGACCTTGGGTAGAGAAATAAAAAAAAGGTAAAATGACTGATTTATTCCAGGTATGTTGTTGTCTTTATGGTGGATGAAAATAGATTCATTCATTGTCATAATTCCTGATTCTTTTCTGCAATTGATACAGCAGTCCATCCCAGAACTTAACGAACCCACGAAATTGCAACCCTTTAGGCATTGGTTCGGCAACCCGAAAAAAGTCAACCGTTTTTGTTGGTTCTCCCCCCAGATTTTTGTGTCCAAGTAACTCAGCCAATTGGAGTAGACTATCCCTTATCTTAGTAAGTAAAGAAAAAAAAAAACACCCCATTTTCTCAACACTGCAGGACCACCACCATCATTACTATCTTGATACTGGTATATTGAGAACATATTTTCAATATTTTTGCATTTGTCCAAACTTAAAATTTGAACATTTGGTCATTCGCAAAATGAACCATGTTAAATGTTATCTCGATGTCACTGAATTCCATTGTAACAAAACATCTCTAAAAGACGGAATGTTCTGACAAATGAACTTTGAATTTTCTGCTGGAATGATTTGGAGCATGTTAAGACCAAAATATGTCGAAGATGGTATGTTGAGCTGAATAGCCAACGGTTCGGGTGATACGAGGAATAGAAACTAAGATTGAGGGGAGATTTGAAGGGGTGTACACGCTGTTTTTATAACGGGTCACTGTAAAAAAAGCAGCCTTTTTTCACATTTTAACTGTTTCGTAGGTAACTTTGGTGGTTCCAGTCGGAATATGAATAGCGTGATGAATGTTGGGAGATGAAAGATGTGATTCCTCATTTTTTCGTAGTAATGCAGATGTCACTGGATATGTGGAAAGACAAAGGGGAGATGTACGAAGGGAATGCGTGCCAATTATGAAATTAGACGGGGAGATGAAACAAAGTAAAAGAACACATAGAAGGATGGATAAATAAGACATTTTTCTGAAACAAGGACATGAATGACAAATAACGAATGAAGAACATGAGAATACAATAAGCCTGATTGATTGCGTAAAGAGATGAGAAGAGAAGAGATTGCGAAAGGTTGGATGTTTCTGTTATATCTTGCGTATGTATGATGCCTCAACATCCATGAAGTGGAATGGGCCATGTTAGTACGGATATACGTCACGGTGGAAGAAGGATTAAGATTTGATCGACCGGGAGGACGGCGAAATGATAACGATCGTAGGGAGGAGGAAAGAGACAGAGAGATAAGCTGGCAATAAGAAACAGAAGCCTAACCAGCTCGGGGTTCTGGTGCTTGTGAGCATAGGACAATGTGCGTCCAGGGTTTTTATAGGAGTCATCTGAAGAAGTGACGTTTTTGATATCTAGGTAAACGGAGGGTTTCGTATTCAATTTCTAACTAAAGGTTTAGGGGGCGCTACATCTGTTTTCTTAGAACAAAGAAAATGGCGTGAAGCGTACTTCCAAGGAATTGCACTCGAAATTTTTTGAAGTAAATCATTGAAAACAAGCATAAAATAGTGGATAATTAGTGAATAAAAGATGCAGCATAAAGCCAAAAAAAGATTATGGGATAATCCGACGAAATGTCATTTTCCTCATCAGCTTTTTAGCCTCCATTTTACACACATACCTTCCCAAGGATTTGCAAAACCTTTCTATCTGGGGTGTCGTTGAGCCAATTTATTGAGTCTTGATGTTCATCGATTATCAGACATTCTTGCAACATGAACAGGTATCTGAGTTTCTGAAGGGATGCCATGATATCCCTAATTCCTATTTCTCTCTAAAATACTATGCTGTTTTGTGACCTCCCCATGTAATTTTGAGCATGATTCTCCCAAGTGTACGTTGCATGGTTCCAATTTTGATGGAAGAAAAAAAAGGAGAATTTGGAGCTGAATAATTCATCGAATATTTCATGACGGCTAAACTACACTCTGGAAGCTTGGGGAGAGCATCAACCAAAACGTCATGATTAAATCATGAATAAAGATGAAGATAACTGATAATTCATTGAATGCTGGTAATACTTCAGATTATATGTTTAAACAACAGTTATCAATATAAAACGTTTTCTGACACCAATCATTCGCTGTATCAGTAAACAATTTTTAAAAGCTGTAATTACAATAGTTTTTTTTTTTTTGTTGACTCATCATCGTTGTATCGCATACCCATTGTTATTTTCCATTACTTCCACGCCAAGCTGTATTGCAGTAATTAAACCTTGACTAAGAGAACAGGAAACAATCAACTATGAAACTTTTAATGCACTATCTACTTGAAAAGAATGGTTTCGTTCGTTGTGAGGTAGAATCTAACAGATCGTATGATCCAACCTGGAGCTATTTCGAACTACGAATGATAAAGCTAAACTAATTCTGAACAGGGGATATCTTTTCAACCAACCTCAATTAATTGCATTCCTTTTTTGTAGCAGTATTCATCGACTACAAAATCTAAGAATCAAACACTCCAATAATAATCCTATTGTAGTCGGAGATATTTGAAGAGTTAACGTTCCCTAGCCGATTGGCCTGTTGTTGCACAACCATCAGAGAAATGAAAAAAAACATTAAATGTTCTTTTTTTTCATATGGTCCTCTCTTGAATAGCATGCACTTGTTTAATGCAGATAACTACATTCCAAGATTTCATTAATCGTTCGCTAGGCATAACCATTTTCTTCACCTTTGCCCGATATTAAATGCTTTAGAAAAGACAGCTCAAAGAAACATAGGAAAGGTTTCTTTGACATCGAATTACAACTGCATGGACGATTAAAGCGATGGCAAACATGCAGGGGAATGATATATTTGGAAGAGGTGACAATGGAATAGGCGATTTTTATTCACATTTGCCTGACGAAAACGTATCTCCAGCTGCTGTGATCCAGATCAAAAGGTCAAATGTAGCGGACTATGCTAACTTCTTAATTTTGTGAAATTGCATTGCGGCCCTCAAGCTAGTGGCCGAACACGATAGCGGTGAAATGTCCATCTAAGCGTGATTAGGCGATCTGTAAGCGAAATGGAAAATGGCAGCACGTCTTATAAGAAACGACCTTATGTTCCGTATCAGAAATGAATCGGTGAGAACTTTAAATGAAAAGACACGGGGAAGACGGTGGAAAATAGCTATTTACATTGATGGAGTAAAAGTCCAAGGTTATAGCAAGGCACATTTCTAATTTGGAATTCCACTTTCATATGGTTCATGTAGCTAGTTTTAGCTACAGGGCCCAATTTTGGAGATTTGGATAGGAAGATTATACTGTAGTAATCTTCGGAATTGGGGATTCCTGCCTGCTTGCCTTGAAATTAGGCTTAAACAGTTGGTTTGGGCCTGGGTTTCAATAATGAGCTGTCACCAGTCGGCAATATTTCACTATCAATCCCATCAAACAGGCTAAAATGCCCTGTTTCACGGATGTTGAATGGCCATAATAATTTTGACTTCGGCAAAGATCTAAAGGGTTTTTATATCTAAAATGTCATTACAATGAACTCATATGGCAGCAACGATGCATTAGGATAAACTAAATGATCAAAGATCGAAATCAGTTATTCTTTGTGGTATTCATGTACAATGCTTAACACATTTTTATGGTTGACTCACGCATGAAAACGAAGAAAAATAAAAACATACATATCTGCATTGATTAGACAAATAAAACTATGCTAAGTTATGTAACTGTTATTGGAAAATATATTTTGAAAAAAATGAATAAGACAAAAACAGAGGCATATATATATATATATATATATATATATATATATATATATATATATATATATGTATATATATATGTGTGTGTGTGTGTGTGTGTGTGTGTGTGTGTATGTGTGTGTGTGTATGTATGTCTGTATGTATTATCATTATTATTATTAGGTCGGGATACATCATTTGAAACTCCATTTGAAATTATATCTTGTGATTACGTGGTGAAAGTTCCATCTAAGTAAAGGGGGCTGCTACAAGAATGGAGCGTACAGCGAATAGATTAGACGTGTCACGGTCGTGTTGTTCTCTACATTGAGCCGTCGCTGTTAATAAAAAAGGCCCAAATAACTGCTTCAACGCTAAATTGTCATTTTGTTCATTCATTGTCCATATCTGCTGTATTCGTTTCCTCCAACGCAGACAATTATGTTATGAAGAAATAGATATGTATTTTCTGTCGGATCATATATCCATTTTTCAATTAAATGTTTGTGGATAGATAGCTATATACCCCTGGATGTAGCTGTTCAATTATTTTGATTCCATATCTATTAAAAGAGTCAGACAAAATGTTTATATTACCACCTATATCCCTGAAAACAGACAATTTTCAGACTTGAACTATAATTCAATGTAACACGAAAAGTTCCCTGCCAGATTTTTCTGACACGTGGAGTGAGTTTACAAATTGAGTCCCTGAGTATTGTTGGTGGATTTTGATGTAGGTGATTATATATATATATATATATATATATATATATATATATATATATATATATATACATATCTATATATATATATATATATATATATATATATATATATATATATATATGATGACATTGTGATATGATTCTAAATTTCTTCAGATGTATTTTATTTTTTTCTCAATAATACACTGAATCAGATTGATTATTCTAGTCTGGGGGTCATATAAAGATCAAGGCTTTGCTGAAGAAACACTTGCCAACCAATGAAAAGGAATCTAGTTGAGTCCAATCAGACAATCCCAGTGACCATTAGATCATTCCATCCTAGAAATTGATTGAGATCAAAGTGAAAAGATGCTGCACCTTGTAAGCGAACATACACAATGAGAACTTATAGGAGATGCAAACGTTCGGATTGTGTAAGCTGGAGAATAAAGTGTTATTGAATTAGGATGCATTTTAGTTTAGCTCTTATTGGAGCCATGTATCAGAGTTCCAAATCAAATAAGCAAACATTTAACTAACAACGATAAATATATTGATGAGATAAAAAATTGATGAATTGTGTTTTGGTATTGCTTTACAATTTTTTCATGCATTCAACTGAACCTCTAAAAAATTAAATTCCGGAAATATTTTATCGTGACTATATATATATATATATATATATATGATCGAAATCAAACCACTACATTCTGCTTAAAAATCACTTTATTCCCAAACTTACTCAATGAGAACTTATAGGAGTTGCAACTGTTCAGAGAGATGCTGCACCTTTACAATCTGATCAAAAGCAATTTCGAAATGCAAGTTTCCTTAACAAATGGATTAAAAGAGGTAGAACACTTTAATGGTCACCTATATGAATAAATAAATAAATATATATATATGTATATGTGTGTGCGTGTGTGTATATGCGTGTGTGTGTGTGTTTGTTTATATATATATATATATATATATATATATATATATACTTCTGTGCTTATGTGTACTTAGTTATGTGTGTGTTCATTCTGGCTGTATGTAAGGAAAGAAAACAAGTATGTTAATTTCATAATGAAGGCAATAGAGCAATTTTTCAATCCTTATTGATCTCATGAGCACGGGCTTCCAAATGGAATCAGAGTTCACTCTTTCATTGTACTTATACAATATTTTGACGGATGTATATCTTTCGTTCTTACTTCTCTACATTCCAGTGTAGTTCCCAGTAGATTGTTCGACTCTTCAGATGAAGAGCTCCATGCACAAAATTTGAAGAAGGCCGAAGAATATAGAATAAGTCTGGTTTAGATAGCACCGCAGTCAGGAGGATCTTAATTTGTTTATTTCTTGCAAAAATTAAAATGATTCATCTCAGAAATCGATACAGCATTTATATTTATCATTTCAGAAGTTAAAGTTTACCTTATCTGCGACTTTTAATGCCAATATGTCAAGTGTTTTTTCAACGTTTCATTAAGATTTGATCAAACTTTTATTCGATTGTCAGCTCATCACTAAGTGGAAAACTAAGTAAGTATAAAAAGCAAAAAAGAATAACCAGAAACTTGATTAAGTGAAGTCGGATGGGAGATGGAAAAAATGCAAAGTTGTAACTGATAACATCTCTATCGTATGACCTCAGCATCATTTGATTCTGTAACAGCCAATCGCAAAATGTCTCTGTTGACAATAGAGAACTGTTAGGATTTTAAAGAATTGCCACGAGCTTAGGGCCTATCAGAGTTATACATCAAGAAAGTTATGAGTTTTCTTGATTTATTAGACATGACCAACGTCTTTCCTTGTGAGTTAATTACAGGACTTTTGGAAATATTTGCAGGTTTCTTTGCATTATGATAAAGACCCACTCCTGCACATGAATTCAGCTGGCTGTATTGTGAAATTTAGAAGTTTCTCACATATATCATGGAATCTAGACCAAAACCAGGATATGTACGACATCGACTGTTTGATGGGCGCAGTTTCATCATTACTGCTTTCATTCAGGATTGAAATAAATGTGAATAAGAGAGTATAATTCAGTATTTTGAACCTGAGTATTCTGATGTATTGATTTGTTCGACGTGGAGTGCCTGTTATATGAAAGTGTTTCAGGTGATGAACCTATATTTACCATTGTTGGTATTTTCATGTTTGAGAAATGTATTTCAACTATATTTTGAATTGAATTTAATCTTCTTTTTAAGAGACTTAAGTGATCATCAAATCAACTAATTACCGCCAAAAGTTAATTCCATTACGGCTATTCCATATGCTGAAAATATTTTTCTAATTAGTCTAAATCTTTCCTCTCGGCAGTTCAATCATAATGCAATGAAAGTAATGTTTTATGTTGAAATTCAGAAGTAGGAAACATCGATTTATACCAAAGGATAACCTGCCTCAATAACGCTCAAGTATTCTTAACAACATACTTCATGTTATTTTTCTTTCGATTGAAACTCCAATAAAGATATTCCAATCCTTAAAACAATTTTTTCAAAGTTCATGATCAATCCTTAGATCTCTAAGATTTTTACTACCCATCTAGATAGAACGGTGAATACATGAATTATGCTATTATGTGGACATATATCAAGATTATATACGCAGAATTTGAAAGGGGATTTGGTCTACGCCCTCAAATATTGTAAACCCCAAACAAATCAACCAGATATATATATATATATATATATATATATATATATATATATATATATATATATGTGTGTGTGTGTGTGTGTGTGTGTGTGTGTGTGTGTGCGTGCGTGTGTGTGTGTGTGTGTGGTATAAGTTTTCAATCTCAGGTGAGTACACTTATTCTACAATTGCATTATATTTTACGACGAGAGTTTGACCATTTACTGGTATTGTGTCACCTTGTAATACAGTATGGTTTTGTTATATTATTTTACAGTCTTTAATAAAGGTTTCACTATTCTGAAGGTACAGTGTTTTGAGGTTTTCATTACATCATAACTTATGCTATTTCAAGAGTGACTACGGTACTGTTGTAGCGCAACATTCAAATTTTATACGTAGTGCAAGTACAGTTACTGATAGGGCAAAATACATATGAAATATCAGGCACACAGGAATTGGATCTAGTAATTAAATATCTCCTGCGTTTTAAGCACGTACATTTCGTAGCACAACCAGTTATCACATTCGAATACTAACCAAAAGTTTTGTGGTTCAATTACGCCCAGCAGTAATTTATGAGTAGTTGTCGTTGACGGTGTATTTTCTAGAAATGGTTGAGTATTTATGTATATTGGAAATCAAGTATTGCATAAAGCCCAGTTTTCACCTTTATAATTGCTTTTGTAAAGCTCAGCCAATATTGATAATATCAACACCACATAGTAGATGATTTTATCTTGTGCAATATGTTTACAACCCAAAGTCATAGAAATTGCTCTGAACAAAGATCGATACAAAGTTTCAGCAATTAATCATTTTTAAAAAAGTTGTTTCTACAAAAGAACTCAGGAAGAAAAAAATGCATTCTTAAGTCACAGAACAGAACTAGTCACGATTTTGTAGACCCTCCATACATCATAGGCTATTTAAAAAAAACGATGATGTCTCCGATTTAGCACATAATAAGGCCCCAGTTGTTGCATCATACTTACAAGTATCTTGAGTTGTTTTTATGCATAGCAAGATATAGGCACCTGTTTACATTTTTATGTGTATGTATGTTTTCTGTTCTTCCCATGTTAAGAGAAAGGAACTATGGGTCCGGAGAAGTACGTCTCTTCTGGAGATAGCTAGCCAGACCCTTCAGAAAGGGCCATTAAGAGATTAAACCATTATGAGATTAGAGCGCAGACCATGAAATATCAAGCTGAGATATTTTAAATAGTACCAACATTAGGCCTGGTGGAGGTATCCTGGTCACGGTACCATTTCGAAAATGTAAAACAAAAGCATACAGGGGCGTCCATCACTTGCCTATTTGATTAGGTTGTAGTTTTCCAAGGGCGTATGTTATGAAATATATGCATGTAAATGCAAGACAAGTAATTTTTGAGTTTCTCTTTCGAGGTATGGATAGAGATAATGTTGAGATATAGACATCTAACCCAACGGGTTTGCCACTGGATTATTTGAAACATTATTAGAAATGAGGTCTTGGTATTTCACAGTAAATGTATCATTAGGCCTTGACAGCGTGAATAAAATAAACACTTGAAATAATGAGTTGCTGCAAAAATTAGATTTGCAACCTACTAAAAGTTGCCTTAATCAATCATTGCTCTTACCATTGAGATAAACAGTCCACTGGTAAGTCATAAGCATTTGGCACAAAGCCGTTATTCGGAGGATGCCATTTTAAATAGTCATTCAAAGTGATCATTTCGAATAGAATTTCAAAATATATAGTGCATTTATCAGATAAATATATGTATATGTATACATACATATACCTCTCTGCATTCTCCGTGTGTGGGGGTGTACATGGGTATGTTTGTGTGTTTTGTAGTTTTTCTATGCATAGAAAAAGTCAAGGGATGCTGACCTCTTCCGGGGATAACAAGCCATATCCTTCAAAGGCAATTGCTGCGAGAGAACCTTAAACATTTAGAGCACAGACCGTGGAAGATTGATCCGAAATATTTTCAGCAGTTCAGTCATTAGGCTGAGTAAAATTATCCTAGTTGTGTAGGTGGTACTAAGTATGTGACAGACATACATATTTTAAATATATATATGTGTCTGTATATTATATTGATGTGAGGTAATCTGACTGAATGTTGATAATTTTGCAATTAAAAGGTTACCAGAAATTTCGCACAAAAGCAGGTGCTTCATCTCAACTATTTTATGATAATTTTTCATGCATTTCGATGGATGCAAACCATTCTTTTCCATGAATATTGATGCATATCCAGAGGAAATGGTATGCTGTTAATATGTTTGAGATTTGAGGAATGAAATGAGAAGACGTGTTTTTGGTTGTTTAATAGGAATAGAAGTGGGTGCTTTTGTCTGTGTCGGTAAGGATCATGTTTTAAGAAGGGTCAATGGGAGGTGGGTCAGAATGAGAATGGTCAGTTTTAATGAATGTTTGAGTGGCCGTGTTTTGTTTTGTTTTCTTTCAAAATTGGGCTGTGATGTCATGTTCTTAATCAATTGGTGATGACATAAAAGGGGCGTTGTACAAGGGATGTGTTTTTTGGGTTTTTTTCTTTTTTGGTTGATGGTGTATGAGCTGATGTCGGTGAGTCTGTGTATTGGCATCCCCTGGAAAAGCATGTGTGCGTACTCACACTGTCTTCTGAAGGGCTCAGTGTGTGTAAGTTGATTAGTTGCTTGTTAATTTTGTGAATTGTAGTTTTTTATATGGATTTACCCGAAAATTAAAACATTTGAAAAAGTTTGTAATACATTAATCTGGGTTTGTGTATTGCATTGGAATATAACGACCCTCTGGATACATCTGAACGTCCAGAGGTCGTGTATGTTTTTAATGGGCTTTGTGAAATATATGTTTCTATGTTAAACCAGAGTGTTTGTCACTCTATCAAGTTTTAGGGCTATTTTCTGCACGTTTATTGTTTACGTGAATATACGAACATTAAAAGTGGGTATAAAAGCCTTTTTCACATCTTAGATCAATTTTTCAAGATCATGTTTAAGTAGATGTTTTTTTACTTTCCACGGATAAAAACGAGTATTTTCCAACTCTCAGGAGTCAGAGGTGAAGGCATAATTTTCTCTCATCCAGAGTCTAAAGTGAGTAAAACATCTCATCCCTTCTTTAGGGATAAAAATTGACGAGGTAAAAATCTTTCTCCTTTCAAGGAAAAATTGTAATTAATGAGTTGTTCCATTAAATTGTTTACAAATATTTATGATATACATTCGATACATCAGAAATGACTTGGCATCGAACTAGTCAGTATTTACGTGAGTGAGAATAAATTCACAAAAAATAACTTAAAATGAACAGAAATATATGAAGCGAGCAAAATTAACCTCATTATAGAAAGTTTAATTACACGAGGATAAATGCCACTCAAATAGCTATTTTGGGCCAGTGTACCAATATTGTTTTGTCTCTCTTTTGTTAAATGATTTTTCTACGATTTCAATAATTGAATTAACACATACTGGTATTGAGCTAACGTATTCTGCATGAATCGACAGAAACCGGTGATCATCAGAATACGCCACTTCAATCAACGTGGAATTCAGTTGCTGCAATTTGGAAAATTCTTGCTTTACGCCTGTAATTATTAAGTTACCCGATAATTTGCGCAAAGTAATCCAATTGATTTTATTAACCACTCGAAGAGAATTTGTCTCGAGGGTGTAAATTTTGGACGAATTAATCCTATAAAACCGTGTTTTCCTGTGTGCTATTCTGTGATGTGGCATATCATACCTCAAAACTCATTTCAGAAACCTGTCATGATATTTGTAGGGGAAATGAGTGTTTTTAGATAACCCTCAGTGCATATATTCTTTGAAATATTAGTTTTATCTCGAACATGTTTCAATTTTTCCTGTCGTTTAGTATTGGCTTTAGATGTTCATTTAACTACAAATCTACTCTCTTGAAATTCCAGAAACGCTACGTACAAATAAATTTATAATATAATAATATAATGATAAATAGATGAATCCAAGGTGCAATAAATTGGAAGTTGTGGTGGAGTTCTAACCTTTTGATACTAGTTTAGTTGCTTAGTTATGAAGGAAAAAAAGGCCTGAGGACAGTATTTAACATGCAGGGCAATGAAGATCAGGTTCGTAAAAGCACGGCTGTGAGACAGAATTCTACAATTTGAGATTTGAGGGTCATGATTCAATTAACAGAGATTTGAAGGGACAAATTATATTAGTGTTGATTCGAGGGTCGGAATTGTATTAACGGGGATTTGAGATTCAGGCTTCTATGAGAGGAGATCTGAAGATCAGAATTCCATTAGCACGGATGTGAGGGGTAAGATTTTATCAACGGAGATTTTAGGGTCAGTATTCTATTAGATCAGCTTTGAGAGTCGGAATGCTATTAGCTGAGATTTAAGGGACAGTATTCTGTTAACAGAGATTTGAAGTCAGGATTCTATCGGCTCAGGTTTGAGGATGACAAACGTGAATATGAGACACTACGGGAATGACGTAGATATAGGAACCATAATTACGCTTGAGCAAATTTGGGGATTACGGTTCTATGAGCGGAGATTCAAGTATTGTGAATCTATTACGAAAATTCCAAAACTAGGGAATTATTTGGGAGAATTTTAGGGTAAGCATTTTATCTTCAGCGTAGATATCCCAATACATCCATTGCAGTATAGTCTCCTAAGAACCATCATCATCACCAGTCTTTTAACGTCCGTTGTTGGACATAGACCTTCCCCAGGATTCGCGACGATTCTCTATCATGGGCGTTGCGGAGCCAAAATTTCCTGAATCTGTCTTGTTTATCTCTCCATCTCGTGTTCTGTTGGCCTCAGTTTCTTAAGTGATCTCTTGGGATTCATGTTGTGAGACGTGAGGTTGTCTTTCATTCTCGCAACTTGGCCTGCCCATTGCCATTCGAGTTTTTTTAATAGTTTCTATGATGTCACGGACACCCTAAGAACCGTATTCAACATCTAAAGTCCAAAAACAGACTATGAAGTACTGATGATGATGATGATGATGATTATGATGATGATGATGATGATGACGTTATTCTCTTAATGATGAGTTTGGTATAAATATTACCGTATGATTCTTCTTGGTTAAAACATTTTTGTGCTTATAAAACGACCAGCAAGTCATCCAGGGCTAAACGTACCGTATACAATTGTATATCATTTGAGACATTTTGGATTATTATGAAGATAAATGTCAATATTGACATCGATAAGTGACAGCGGTCGAAACTTCTCGACACATATTTTCTTCAATAGGCAAGTGATGCATGCATTATTTTATTATTGGGAGCAAAGAACGGGAAAAATAAAACATTTCAAAGATCAATTCGTTTGCATTTTTAAAAAAAAATTTTGTTCTCTTTTTTGTATATTTTATCAAGATTTGACAGAGCAAAAGGAGACGAAATTGGATTTTCATGCACTCATCGTGCCGATAGATATTAATGCACTGAACAGTTCTTCTGAGATTACAGACGCCACATAACCACCGAAACATGCAATAAAACAACGATTAGTTCTTGTGAAACATCATTTGTGTTGGTTTCTTTCAAATTCGCCAGAAGATCATTTTCTCTCATAATTACCGCCCAGTCTCAGATGGTGTTCGGCAGAAGCAGAAATTGCAAACAATATGGCGCCGACGTGAGTCTGTGATCGAAATGCATCATTATTTATTCCCTGTTTGCAACAATGCTACATTCTTCCGGATATTTAACGTGTCTTTGTTATATTTTTCGTTTTTTTTTTCCTTTCCGCTCTTCTGTTTATTTCTTTAAATTAAAGCTGAAACAAGACGCTCTCTTAATATCATAGCATTTTTATATCTTGTCATTACAGGAAAGATATCTTAACAGGTATTGTGTCATTGTCGGAAAAATATACATATTTACAATCTAATGTTAGGAGTGCATTCATAAAAAAGGGTTACAAATAATATAGCCGACGAATTCATGGTGCATTTCTTTGAACATTTATATGTGAATTGACATTCGTCTAGTATTAGAAGTTTGCAAGTGATCTCAGCACACTTTTTTTGAAATTATAGGATGAACAGAATTCGGGTAAAATGGCACGGATAAAAAAGGCACGAGTAATAGAATAAAGAAAATGGCACAGCTAATGTGAACTGTTCATTAAAGATGAATATTGATTGAGAATCATACATTAATATTGTTCAGGCGTAATTGAATCAAATTGACACGGAATTTCCTATCTAAAATTTGAAATGATCGTGATGAATAGAATGAATGAATTGTTTATCTCTGTAGCTTTACATATAACGATGGTGAGGCCTGGGGCACATAGTGTAGTTTCCGTTCTCTTTTGGGTAGTTTTGCAAACTGTATTAGAATTTTTCAGTCTAAATTGGATCCCATAAGATCTCCAAATATCAATATGTTCAAATAAGAGAGCAATATTACGGTCAAGCAGAGAGAAAAAGCCAAGCAAATGCAAACGGGATGAAGTATCAAAAAATCTTCGAAATGCCAAATTGTTTTTAATTCACTATTTTTCAAAGAATATAGCCCTGTTTCAATCTCATAATTCAAAATATTGACTGGAATAAAGTTGTTTTATTTTATGATGGTTTTATATGATCAAAATTTAAATCCTAATATTAGGCGTTTCTAGTTCATATCATTACAGATAATTAAATATCATTACGGAAAATTATCGTCGTGGAAAATTATTTCCGTAAATAGTATAAACTCTAATAAATCCTTGCTTTGAAAGTTATGTTTTTGTTTTGAAAACACCCTCAAGGCATGATCAAAATTATTAAACAATGCCGGAGGTTTACCTCAAATTTCATCATACCCTTAAAACAGCTGGATCTAGTTCCAAAATATCACTATGGCATCACAGCTCAGTATTGCTCAATTTTATACCGTGTTTGAAAATATATCGATAAAAACGCCTCAATTATGAATGAACAATGTTAAGAAATGATTTCAATTTGCTATTTATTTTATCAACTATTTTTGTATTGAAAGTTGTATACTCTAATCAATTATCACATACATTTTAGTCAATGTTAATACATGATTCCCAGTGAATGTTTTTAAAACTATTTTTTTCACTTGAGCCAGTTCACTTGGCTATTTTTTCTATGACAATTTCACCGTGCTATTTTCATTTTTTCTGTAATCAACTGCAACTGAATGCATGGTTGGTAAATGTTTCTTTGCTATAAAGTTATGCATACATCTAATACTGTACTAGTATTCGTCTTGTCGGTCAAAGATATAGTCCAGCCCAGTCGAATTGATATTGGCGCTTGGAAACTGCATGATATTAAAATATCCCCCCAATCATTCGGCTGAAATATTGCATATCAGCTAATCGACGATTTTTATTGTAATGATCCTATGTATCAATATGAAACACAAACTGACAGTTTTATGAAAATTGTGTTGTTGGGTTTTTCTATAAAGATTTTTAAAAAACTTTTTTAGTATCCCTTTTTTTAATCCTTAAAATGAAAATTTTCAGCAATCATGAATTATTTGAATTAATGCCATTATCTTTCGTGTTTTGATCACTTGGTTTTGGTCGGTATGCTTCTTGTCTTCTTCATAGTCAGAAAATCTGTTAAGAGATCTATGTATTATTCGAGTCAATGTCTTCAACTCTGTTACTTTAGTTATTCCGCTCAGGTGGATGTGATTTTCAGGTTTCCTCGTTGTCTGGAAATCTTACATGAATAGAATTACTCCGTTTCGTTTAGTGAATTCTTTGGCCATTTCCATTGTGTGAAAATCTTGTCATTAACTTAATATAATTCGGAATAGTGTTCTGATCTTTGTTGCTTTGAGAATTTTGATTCATCCGGAATCAGGTGGGTCTCTCTCAGTGTCTGAATATCTTAGATAAATTATATCACTACTTTTCGTTCAGTGGGTTCTCAAGCCTTTATCACTTTATCACTGACAGAAAGTATGAGATGATTATTAAACCATGTAAACTAGACAAGTGTCTTTTGCTCGTGCCAAACTTAATTGCTACTTGGTCTTCAACATTGTTTAAAGATCTGAGATGAGGTATTACTATATAATCATGTTGCAAACAGTGGCCTATGAGTGTCATCAAGTAAATTCTCTATTACCAGATGCAACAGGTATAAGAGAAGGCCAGAAAGCTTATTGGCCAAATATTCATATAGAATCAGTGGGTATGAAGACACTAGCCCGAATAATCCGCAAAATATGTTATGTTGCATTGTCCTCAATTCATATTTCTTATTCAATGGACTTTTACCTAGGTTTATCTGGTAATGTTGGCATAATGTGCACACTACATTACCAACCATGATCAATGATATAGACACCACATATTGGCGGTTTTACAATACGAAAATAATTATTCGCTATTTAGGAGAACGCTGATGGCCACAATGAATCTAAGATTAATTTTGATCGTATGTAAATTAATGTAATCTCCTGATATTTTCATAACAAATAGGAGGCGCCTTACTGCACAGACATTAGACTCGTATAGATTAAACTTTCTCTGTTGATAACTTATATATGAATAGACGACATAAGATCATATAACACACACATTTGTGTATTTGGGTGTGTGTATTTGTGTATGTGTGTTCGCTAGATTATGGGGTATACGTCTGGAGAATCTAAATGTTTCTTGATGATTTGGCTCAATTTGAGATGAACACCTGGGAATGGATTTCGCAACGCTTAGTAAAAAAGGTTTGGTATTATCCATGGATTTCACTACCATCCAACAAATAAAACTTAATCTTGATATATATATATATATATATATATATATATATATATATATATATATATATATATATATATACGTGTGTGTGTGTGTGTGTGTGTGTGTGTATTAGTACTGGTGGCTTTTGTAACGCTGTTTATTCTTTTATGCCCTCTTTGTTAAAAATGCTAGGCTTATAAACTTACTGCTCAGCTTGTGGACGGAGAAGCAGTCAATGTACCACATATTGTATGTGCAACCGACTTCAAGAGGGTCATTTGATGATATCAAAAAGCATTATTTGGATATTTTCAGGCAATTTTTACGCTTGTGAGCCACAAATCAACAGCAAGAATGCTGAAATTGAGCTTATGCGTACATAGTCCCTCGGCGAGTTTCTCGATACATGTAATATAGTTTTCTGCGGTCATCTAGGGTTACCAGAAGTCATTTCTGGTCATTTGAAAACTATTTCCCTAGTTCAGAGACACGTAATTAGATATGAAATTAGAATTTGGCATAGGAGTGTATATTTTCATCTCGATAGAACGGGGAATTGACCTTTTGGGTCGCCAAAAGCCATTCATCGCAATTTCTAGCCAGTTCACAGAGTCGTGGGCAACAAATTCACACCATGGATGCTTAGATAGAGTGAATGCACGCATTTTTGCATGTGAATATTGCTATCTATGTTACATTGACTGCGGGTGCCATTCAAAGTCATCAGAAATCGTTTCTGTTTGTTCTGAAACAGTCTTCCAATTTTTAGCATCAATGAAACTGAACTTGTGTGTTGAGGTACATCTTCCCAAGGATACTGAAAATTAACACATGTACATTTTATGTTAACAAGCTAAAAGATGTTGACTATAGTGGTGAAACAAGGTCATTAGGTGTCATTTCTACACAATTTTCAAAGTATTTGACAATGTAACCAGAGTTTGTTTTTTTTTTATAAGGACAAGTCCTTTCTTCGTGAATGTAATAAGCAACAGAATATTTATCTAAGAAATAATTTTGAGTCAGCCAAGAATATTTGGGGCATTTGCAGCCAATTATCGTCGTTAGCCTTCTCTGAAACTAAATTTTGACTTCAAGATTGTTTTTATTTTTTCTCAGCCAAAGTGTATAGAAATGCAGTTTGATATTAGGGTCAGTTGATATTACCATATTGTGTCCGGTGATTTCTGGAGATTTCTCTCGTTTATTGATCACAATATTGCACTTAAGATGCAGAAATTATGCATGAGATATATATTTACCCGGCTAAAGTTATTAAAAGTAGATTTGATCTGGGTGATCGTCAAAATTCAGTTGAGGTCAATTTTGTGGAATGGTAACAAGTGAAATCTCTCGATATCGTTGTCTTTCAACTGACTTTTCTATGCTTTTCCCAAGGACAGTTCTATATTTGTTGCTTGAGAAGTGTCCCAGAAAAGTACCCATTAGGAAACATGCCCATCACTAATGTATCAAAGGAGGAAAAAAGCCCATCATTAATTCATCAAGGAAGGTAAATAGCAGACAATTCGACCATTCGAGGAAATTCATGAGATTACATTTTCTTATTTTTGTCACAACACATGATTTATCTTATTTTCTAAACTTTTGAGTATTGTTTTTGTTTGAAGCGGGGTTAACACTGGCTGTCTTGATCTCATGGAGGGGGAAAATGATGATCCAAAAATACGATTATCAAAACTCATATCATTTCAATAAAAGTTTTTATTCTTTCAGTTCACAAATTCCTATCAATTTATATTTTCATTTTGGTCTGCTACCAAATGAAAGTAATTCCACTTGATATTTTTCTTTTCGGATCAAAAGAAAAGACAAACCGAAAAAAACTAAACTATACTTCATTATCTTTTCCGAGAAATTGAAAAGCGTTAAAATGATGTCATAAAGTAAAATTGGACTGGAATAAGACATGAAACAGAGGCAAAATTAGATATATACGTGATATTTTTTTTCTTGCTTTGAAAATTATTGTTTGTTAAATCGTTTTGCCTTGCTTATTTCTTTTTTTTCTATACTCATAATTCCAATCAGGACAAAATTGACAATTTGAACCAAATATTCTGACTAAAACTTTTTAAATTGGGCACCTTTCCACCTCGATAAAATCAAGACAACATATACGCCAAAAAAATCCATCATGAACAATGTTTTCATAATTAAAGATAGAAAAGTAATAAAGAGAAGCACGTTTTGATGGACATTTTTCCTTCGTAAGAGAATTAGTGATGGGATCTTCTCTATAAATTTATGATGAGCATATCTCCTAATAGGCACTTTTCCAGGGAATGATTCCTTGATGGACACTTTCCGGGATACTTTTTTTCGGGTTTAAAAGCTATTAATCATTTCATACTGACACCAGTTGAGAAAAACACTGGAATCCTGTCAAACTAAACATTGACTTCATTTGTTCTATTTTGAGCACCAGCTTATATTCCACGTTTCGACTTTTTCATCCGTACATAGTGCAAATAAACATTTGTGTGTTGGGGGGTACATTTGCTGTGATGTGTTAGCAGGGAAATATTAAAGAACGTTTACTTCCTGTTTGGTTGTATTTATGTGTTCATTTTTTCAGGCAATCAATGTATCCAAGGTAGATAACACATTTTTATATTGACATATTCATGCATACAAATAAACACTTTATGCACTAACACGAACACACACATTCACACAAAAGATGTATATCGAAGCAAATTGTTCTCCTACTTGGTGATATTTTACTTTACACCAAGACAGCGTTTGGCATCCTACATACATACATACATACATACATACATACATACATACATACATACATACATACATACATACATACATACAGATACATTCACACACACGGTAGCACAAACACACACAAACATATAACTCGCAAACAAACAACTATATCAAAGGAGATATTCCGACTTCTTTCTCTCTCCCACAGCTTAATCCCCTTCATCTCTCACTTATTAGACCAAGCTTAACGTACAATCATGACTATTTTTTGGATCTAGTTTCTTTCGCAAACTTGACATGTGTTAATCTACCATAATTGTTTTATCACTTTTTTCTATAATCATCTTTCCATAAGAACTCTTTACTTTCAAATAACGAAGGGAAATTATATCGACCATAAGGATTTGGCCAACAGTCTTTCGTCAATACAAGTTTGACTCAAGTGAATAGACAAGGGACTTTTATCATTGATTTGCATTAACTATTCTTATTTGTATGTAAAATATGTAGATATGAATCCATTGTATTTAAATATATTCCAATAATTTGACACAATCAACCATATTATTGACTATTATCAACATCGGGAGAAAAACTGTGTTTCAATGTTTGAATAAACCTGGCATTTTTGTGATTCTGCGATCATCAATGTATACATTCAAAATATATACATATACATATATATATATATATATATATATATATATATATATATATATATATATATATATATATATATATTAGACATTTTTAACAGCTATTACAGCCCGAGTGATAGTTATTGGTAAGTGGCCCTCTGGATCACATGCTTACTCACTTTGTCCACAGACTACCATCGAAAAATACCACAGAGATGCCTGGCTATGGAGTAGAGTACGGTGCAGAACAAAAAGATTTGTAAATAAGGACAAATCGGTGTAATTCGAACAAAATAGTGCAAAATTCCGGACGAATCAAGTAGGTAAGTGTTCCCATGCACCCATTCACAGCTGTAATCATTCATACTTTCTCCTACCGCATCACTCCTAAACAAATATGGTAGACTGCACCAAAATGGCAGATCCTATTTCTATGTTGATAACAAATACGTGAGCTACCGCTTCCAATAAAATTGTTGGATCGACACACCTGGACTTTTAGAATGACTGGGCAAATTTTCATCCCTCTTAAATAGATAAGTTTAGTATATAAAATAGTTAGGATAGATTTTATGATTATGTTTAGATGTGTTTGAGTGAATATTTGTGTCTTTGAAATCGTGTGTTAATATATTGAACAGAAATTAAGAGGACAATTTTACGAGCTTATTTACTTGTGTGTGTGTTTGTGTATATGTGTATGTGTGTGTGTGTGTGTGCGTGTGTGTGTGTGTGTGTGGATAGACAATTGTGTGTATATGTATATGTAAATATTTGTAAGAAATGTTAGCTCGGCGAAGATTTAAATGAGTCTTTTATTGTATGGACACGTGGAAATCGTATTTGCATGTGACATAAAGATTTGATAAGAAGCTATATGAATTAAACAGTTTGTTAAAGTGACATGAACAGCCTCTGAAAATCAAAGTCGAAAACAAGAGCCAAACAAAGATTTGAGGATGAAAAGAAGATTAAAAGTCTATATTTGACTGAAGTAGGAAAACGTCGAACTTGAATTCTTTTTTCAATAGAATCCTGCGTATATTTACTTGGAACAATAAACCATCTGAATTTTTTTTTTTGTCGATACAGGGTTAAAGTTTTTGTCTTTTCCCTAAAATTCTTGGTTCCTTCTGAGATTTAGTGAATGCTTCACGTGCTCTTTGTACTGCATGTATTGTTGACTTTAATTACAATGGTTATTATATTGTTGCTGAACTCGTTGATGTTCTCCTCCGGTTCTGTGAGGAGTTCATATCTGTTTTCTAGCTCTAGCTTGAAGGATTGGGCAAGGTCTTCATGTAAGAAGCGTCTTTAAATTCTAGTACAAAACAATATATATCATAAATTAAACGAATATTCGTTATTTAACTTTGGAATTATTCTGAAACAGATATTGTTCCTGTCGGACAATTGTAAGAATATATTGTTCGATTGTGGAAAAATCATTTGTTGAGTAAAAAGTCAATTAAAATCTTTTTCTCTTCCCACTCTTCTTGGAGGTCGCATGTTATCTACGCCTTACATTGAATTTGACCATTACTTTTTTCAGTAGTTTATTCCAATAAACATTGAGTGTGTGACACCCAGTAGACGAGCAAAGCCTATAGTATTCAGTATAGTTTGGAGGAAACCAAAGAATATTCTAGAATATTTAGCTATCTCTTTCAATACGTCATTGCATATAGGACGGATAATGCCTTTTTTCATTAATCTTGGTATCAATTGTTCATCTCATGATTTTCTGTAAATGTAGGATAGTGGTTCGCTTAGTTTAGTTATGGGGTTCTTCGATGATATCACTGGAGAACTATTACTGCCCTAGGGCAGTATCTGCCTCTATCTCTGATATAGCTTCTCTAATATCTGCTTCTATGATTTCAAAATCTCTGAGTTCATCGGAGCTGTCATCACAAATGAAAAGTGCGTTCACATCAAGATTCCTTCTAGTTTGTATCCGGTTTTTCAAGAACTGAGAAACATTGCTTTTCAAGGTGATCTACAATAGTCAAACTTCCTGACGTTGTTATCGAAATCAACAATTGAACAATATTTGAAATTCAGTACACGTAATGTCAATTTAAAACAATGAGTAGTAATTATTCAAACCACATCATCGGGCGGACATTTTTGTCTAAAAGACTGTATTCCAAAGTGATAACAATAAATCTCCCCTCTCTCAATCTCTCTTTCTCCCTCTCTCTCTTTTTAAGTATAAGAATGTGCGTATGTATTTATACATATATTGATATATTCAAATGCATAGAAATAAGTATAAATATTTTATGTTTGAATGTAGACATTTACTAAGTTGGTTTATCATTGCCCATTTCTGCAGTCATGGGACACCCGGATAAGGTCAAACTCAATTACAACAACCTGCAGGACAAATATGCTAGACCTCACATTAATGGCAGGCGCACCTTTTATGAATGAATGCTTTCTCCTATCCATTTATATAATTACTGACGTGAAAAATGCCTGCAAACCTTTCCCTTAAGAACTTGGAATTCATGCTTATTTAATTCATACTGAAATGCAATAATAATTCATACACTTGCTCTTCCAAATTCTCGATCAATGCAAATCCACGAATATCAGGTACGATTGAATATCTCAATTTTAGCTCTACTTGTTTTTATTGAATACAAGTATTATTTGAGATTGCATAAGTATGCCCATAGCCACACACAGCTATGAAATGTATTTTGAGAATTTTGAGCTTAAATTTCTGCTGTATAACCTTCAATCTGGATGATTGCAGATAAGTATTGGGTTCCATACATTTACAAGGAGAGAAAATATCGCACAAAGTGAATATTCGTTCTGTAAAATAATTCTTTGTCTTGAGCAGCTGACTCTTTGATGCATTTGCGTATATCAAACGAAAATTAACTTCAGTTTGTATTGGTAACTCCATGAAATTCATCAATGCAACTGAAAAATGGATCCTATTCTCGAACTAACTATAAAAGCTACATTTATAAATCAGTTAGAATAGATCCTATGAATGCAATAATGAGGAAACAGTATTTATCTCCCCTTGCATCCTTTTGTCGTACTTATGCTCCCGAATTCATCAATAGTTTTCTTATGCATATTCTTTTGATGAAACACTGCACGACAATACAATCTGGTGAATAATCCTGGACAATCAGAGACAATAAATCATTGAATCTTGACACAATTAAGAGACTGATTGAAATGATCCTCAATTATTTCGCGAACAAAGAAACGTAATCGCTCGTTATTTTGGCATGACAAGACAAAGCGGATCGTCTTAATGATTTAGAAATGCACTTAATGTCTCTTCTTTACTCGTATAAAAAGCCTTCTCTATTACACGTTTGCCAAGAGAGTTAGGATTAATCCATTAACTTCGTAAGGTGGCAAGTGTAATATTAGGCTGTCTAGAAAGTAATGGCGTTTTTATATGGGTAGCAAATTTCAGGGAAAAAAACGAATAAACATGTAACAGAAAACATGGTTAAACACAAAAGGTTCCATGTAATTAAATGCATCTTTGCTAATGCGTAACAATGACATTCATGCTTCGGCTTTAAATAGTTCCAGGGACAAATAAATTTCAAAAAGCCTTAGTGTCTCATCTGTAATGAATCGTTTCTTCCCGGATGTTCAGAGTCTCCAAAGCTCTTTTCTTCTCAACGAAATCCAGTTCCAAACTGTAAGAATCAAATATTGATAATATATATATATATATATATATATATATATATATATACATACATATATATATATATATATATATATATATATATATATATATATATATATATATATATATATATATATATATATATATATATTGATCCACCAGAATTAAAACTGTTTTGCGGGTAACCTACGTAAGTAAGTCTTGTTCTAAAAAGATACATGCCGTGCAGTGAATAAAAACATCCATATTCAATACATTACGATGATACCTTATATGAAATAGTAAACTGCATGCATGATATAAGCTATGTGTTGCAAGCATAGCTGAAACGGATTTGGTGTTTGATCAGCACTGCTTGGCTACCAGGTTAATATATTAGTTTCGTTTTTAAAATCCTGAAACATTTACCTGGTAAACAATTGATGATTCTATCAAAGTAAATTTACACATTATATTATAATAACAAAGTATATGTACAACAGAGAGAAAAAATTGAAGAAAATGATAAAAATTTCATTGGCAGATATTGGAAAATATATAACTAAAGTGACTCAAAATAGTTCTGAATTAGAAAAACTTGTTTCCAAATCAAAATGTACATATATATATATATATATATATATATATATATATATATACATATATATATATATATATATATATCACTACATGAATAAAGTGTTATTCAGGTCTACACGACATGATAGTTATTCATTGCAAGACGAAAGCCATTGATAGTTGCAAGATAAACCATTGGAAATTATCATTTGCATGTAGTACACTGCAAGATAGAAGCTCTTACTCACTAAAATAACTGCATTTGCGAATGATACATTTTTTTCGTTAGAACTACTATAGAACAGTAATGCGAAAAATTACCACCATCCATGGTCAGACTGGTTAATTATTGGAAAAGTAGGAATATAAATTCTGAATACCTTATACCAAATTAAATGATTTTACACTGTTTTCCATTTCTATTGAATTTTACCAAATGCACCACAACAATCATGACTTCGATTCAGTATTCATAGATTTTCCAAGAGTTTCAAGTATGTCAAATTTCTCTTTTTTTTCACTATTTTCAATTCGCCTATGTGAGTTCCATTTAAGACATTTTCGATTTCCTTGCCTACAAGATATATCACCACAGCATGAAATGAATTAAATAACATAGATTTAAAAAACATGTTCCAAAGAAAAATATTGTTTTTTGCATTTCAGAAAGATTTTACTCAATTGCTATAATCCAGTAAGAACATTGATTTTCTATTTTTTCTCAACAGCTGTGGAATCTCTTTCTCCATGTCTGAAGACGCCTGCAATTAATCATCTCTATTGTAACTACCATGAGTCTACAAAAACCAAAGAATGTTTCAAATCCATTATATTGCGTATGAGGAAGATTAAATTTTTTGAAGAAACTATGAAAAACTAATAAACTTTAGCTATTTTTAACGATTTCCTTTCTGAAGTGTATAGTTTTTGGAAGATTTTTTTGTGCGATTAATTATAAGTATGGGAAGGAAAATATTGATTTTTCAATATGGTTATGATTTTTTCTTTTTCTTTTTTTTTTTGTCTAATCAAATAAACTGTTCATAAATCTGTCGAATCAGGTAAAGCAGCAAAAGTGCTTAGCATTAGTGCAGGACAGCAGATGACGCTGATCCTCCAGGTTTATAAACAGATTAGGAGAAAGAATTATTACTACGGCAGGTTAGGATAGTCACTCAATAGGAACTGTTATGCAACCAATGTGTTTTCGCAGCATACCGTTTTGAGGGGTGATCAATTAAAGTATTGGAAATTATCAATGATCAATGAATATCAATGAATATATCTCTTCACTCGCCATAAACTGGACAATGATCACTTTTCCAAAGGCAAAATTGAATGCTGATGGACAAAACCAAACTTAACAATTTAGCATGAAATTACAATGCAAATTGGCATCAACGGAAAAGATGGGGATAAGGGCAAAAGCAGGAATGTTTTGTTTTAAACATTATGAAGAGTAAATGCTTTAATTTCACGCACTCTGGCTCCATTCGTGCAGCTTGTAAACTTGCGAACCAAGCTGGTTTAAAAACTGGAGAAACTTATGCTGACAGATTTGGTGACGTGTTTTCGAAAAGTCCGACATGCACATGAACGTAGATATTTAAGTGTTCGAGTGGGAAACTTATCAGAGCATAAGTACATCGAAGGAAAGAAATGCAGCCACCTATGGGTGAGTTATGATTATTAATTTCTATTCCATTATGTTGCTGTAAGTAAGGGTACATATATATATATGCATGGATTTCTCTTTTTCTTTCTCTCTGTCTTTCTGTCTCCCTCTCTCTTTCTCCTTCTCTTTTTCTTTACTTCTTTCCTTTTTAATCCATCTTTGTACATTGGTTTATATACATCTGAGCATCTCCGTATGGTCGATTTGTTCGATCAGATAAGTGTGTTGGGCTTGAAGGGGAACTGAAAAACATCCACATAGCAATAAAGTCTGACAAAGTATGGGGTTTGAGTATCTGCAGTTGATGGGTTACTGTTAGCGATCAACCAAAAGGACACCACTTAGACAGTCAACCGAGAAAGCACCAGGCTTTTTTGGAATGCACGTATCTTCATCATCGAAATCATCATCATCATCATCATCATCATCATCATCATCATCATCATCGTCATCGTCATCGAAATCATCATCATCATGGTTTTAGTGTCTGTCGTTGGACATACACACTTCTCCAAGATCCGCCAGATATCTTTAATCCATAAGTGACTATTGGGAGGATGCTCTGCTTGTGTATCCTCCTTTTAAAGACTAATGGTATTCTCCTGTCTCTGAAAATTTGGCTTGCTTTGATGATTTTAATTGCTTTAATTGAGAACAACAAACCTGTTTTGATCTCACGCTGAAATGTTCAAACCTGCTGGCGGGTTTTTCTTTTATCTTGTCGCGGGGAATTTGCCACAAAAATCTTTCAGAGTTTTTGGGAAGTGTCTGAGCATCAATCATATTATTTCACAGTGGTCTTATTCCGGTTGAAAAACTTTTTTTGAACTTCACCCAGCGTCAAAAAGGTGTTCAATCGGTTTCAAATAGGCTGTATAGGTGTGCAAAATTATTTTACTGTATCCCCTTTTTGGTCGATTAAGAAATCGTAGTTTGATTTGAATGGCTTGTTGTTATCTCGATCAAATTCGAGACTGTGGCCCTGTTCATTAGTAAAATTGAACATACAATTCTGTATTTGTTGGTGGTTTCATGTTATCCTTTTTTATCTTTTTTATAAAAGAATTTGACTCTATCCGATTGGTAAATTGATTCGACTCACAGTTCCAAAGATACTTACGTACATCACGAAAAGAGGCTTATACTAAAATAACATTCACTGCTACATTGTTAAATATATAAATGGCACCACAAGCTAAGCTTGTTTTTTAGGAGTTATTTATCTGCAGGTACGATTTTTCATTAATCTTGACTGACAGATACAAGGGAAATACTGCGGACACTTCGTCAATGCATTTTTTCAAAAATTGAGTATAACAGTTCAAACAAGAGATTAAGTGATTCCCAATGACCAAGCAAATCCAATGATATAAATCCTACTGAACGTACCGGAGCTAATTTTGTTGTAATATAAGCAAAAATGTGTGAAGAGAATTCTGGAAAGAAACTTCGTAAGTCGAGTTGATATCCGATAGGAATATTAAACTAAATAAATAAAACTCTGAAATCTGCTTGAAGCAAATATACTAAATTTCAATTGGTAGAGTATCTACCTATCAAACCCAACTACCCTAACTGTTGTAAAAGAAGTCGACACACACCTGATTGGAGCTGGTAATTCTGATCAGGGATTAGTTTTTGGGAAAAAAAGATGAGTTCTTCATGGAAAATTGAATTATATACTAATTCTCTCACCTTTTATCTCTTTTTTCTCTCTTTCGCTCTCTCTCTCTCTCTCTTTCTCTCTCTCTCTCTCTTTCTCTCTCTCTCTCTCTCATTAAAAATAAGCTTATTGTGAAAAGCCATAATAGGTAAAACATAATGAAGTTTGTAGGAATTTACAAGAAAACAATACCTAATGTCAATGTCAAGAAAAACAAAAGTAGGTAAAACACAATGTTGCTAACATCAAAGGGTGAAGGCATACCTTGTATTAACGAAGTAGATAATTGGCAGAATTGAGCTGGTCAGATTGCAGTTTTTAGATAGATAAAAGTTGATGTTGTCTTGAAGGTTAGTAACTAATTATAACTTCATTTTGTTTTTTTTTGTTTTTTTTTGTTTTTTAAGTGTTTAAATGTTCGACGCTGTATATCCATTTGTACAACCTGTACACGTGATACATGCATACATAGATTATCAGTCAGGTCAACTTGAAAACAAGGAAAAGCAATGTTGACAATTTTGGTGACAGTTTTTGTTGACAGTTTTTAATAATTGATTTAAAGTCAACAGCACAAAATATTGCTTGTATGAAATAATGAATCTGATTCAATAAAGAATCTATGCGGCTTCGAAAGTAAAATTTAATTGCAAATACTTTATCCCGTTCATGAAGACTGAAAGAATGTATTGAATGCAATCTTTTGTTTGTTTGGTTTTTTAACAAGAAAATAGATCTTCTCCCATATCCAAACACATAGTCAATTTTTGCTTCAAACAATGACAGAATTTTCATTGAAAAAATCAATTACTTGTTAGTTTTCTTAACTAAAACAGAATGTAAAATAAACTGATTAAACTAATCAATCATGCAAAATCCTCTTGCAAAAGATTCCACACTGGAATGATTTTTTTTTCAATCAAAATTTCTCAAGCCTCAACAATATTGTATCAAGTAGCCCATACCCGTCGGCTTGAATTTTACCACTCGATTGTCTGTACCAAGCAATAATATTTAACTTGGTATTCTGTCTGCTATTCTTGCTGACACATACATTCATAAATATATACAAACACACACGAAGGTCAGAGATTGTTTTTCGCCAATGATGGATAGACTTTCACTGACGATTATCTTTAATCATACATTCTATCAATGGATGCCGTGTCATTTTTGTATTTTCTATAAATTAATTGATTTGCATACTGTCGGATACTCTATCTTTCAAAACATGATTCAATTTTTCAAATCTCAACTTTCAAACATTTTCTACAACTTTTATTTATCACTGGGTTTTCAGATTTGGAATAAGAGGAGAATTTGTACCGTGTATCAAGAGGTAGAGCTTGTAAATATTTCTTTAGGGATCGATTTGATCAAATTTAAGATTTTATATAATTTCCAGTATGTTTTGAAAAATGAAACACAGTATATTCGAAAAAATGTTGACACGTTTTTCTTAGAAAGGCATAGTTAAAAAGCTGAAGATTACACTAACACAAAGCAAAATATAGATAAAATAGAATTGAATTGATTTTAATCAAAATTTGTTTGAGCATCTTTGCTCAGAACGACGCCTGTGCGTCCCACACACCGTATATGTGAATATTTTTGCTTTCAAGCTATTTCTCAAGTACCCATTCTGATATTATTCAAATATTCGATTATTCATCTCCACTTTCAGTATGGTTTTTCATACTAGCTTCATCATTCTGAACGTTGCCTTCAAATAGTTTACCCATATATTCTATAATGATAATCTTATGTTTGTTTACATTACATAATTTTTGTTCTGCAAATAGGATTCACGTATCTTCTTACATCAATTTTTCATACAATTAAATACTATTTTCGTCCAACCAGTATTTTTTAATGTATTTTATGATTAAGATTGAATAAAGCATCATCAAAATAGTATCTAAAAATATACATGTTCATTGTTCAAACGACTCTACGAACATTACGTTATATCTATAGTCAAGTGATCAGTGATGAGAGGCCAGCGGGTTGGGAAAATGCACTCAATGACGAATCAGATGTTCCTTCAAGCAGCCTTATGGACACCGAATCTCCAACTGGGCTGTCCGGTCCGTACACCTCCTGTGTTGTGCGTTAGTAAGAAAAAAATTGTAATGTTTTGTGGAAAGACGATTTGTGAATGATTCCGAATAGTCCACAGCCAAAACATTTCCAATATTTTTCCAGTGTACTAGTTTACCCTCCATATATGCTGTGTGAAAAATATCATTACTTCTTTTATACCTCTGGGAGAATTTTCTCTGTAATTTCAGGTGCTTTCAGTCCATTAACCTTCGGAAGCTACCGGAAATTTGTTAGTTTTCAGAGAATAACTTTTTTCTAAGGTTTATGAGGTGAAGTTCCTAGAATGCATAACTGAGGACTTAATTTCCGCCATTTTATCAAAGTACAGATGGAAATACGTTTATTTCTATTATCTCCCCTCTGAACTGATTTTATTTTGCATGAATTGTCTTGTCACTTCTATTTTTGACATCATGCGATTTGCACTATTTTCATATCGGCGTTACGTACTTGTGTAAAAATTGCAGAAATGAAGAGCCCAGTTTAGCATTATAGTTTTATTGTATATCGTGAAACACTAATTTTTTCTCCAAGACAAATAAAAATTCGGCTAGTTTTAGATTTTAATCTCATTATGATTTGCAAAAAGGCCATCTGTACTCACGTCTGTATGTAGTCACGTACGTTGAAACTTACTTGACATAAATCTATAAAATCGTCACTGGGTACAGATTTGATCCACCGGGAGTATTTTTGATAAATGAGTTCTTAAAAGTTATCAACTAAATATGTTTTCTAAGGAGTTCAATTCAGGTGAGTGTTTATGTGGGAAAATCTTTTTTTTTTTTTTGTTCAAAGGGTCAAAATCAAAGGGAAGATTTTCTGTTTTTTGTTCGACTCTTCTCAAAAGTTCAAAAGCGAAATTTCATTTTTCACGCAGGGGCGAAAGCCAATAAGATTTTTTTTTAATTTCTTTACTGGTCATTATTGAAAGTGATATTTTCCTTTCAATTTCATGGTAAATACCCGAAAGATATTTTTTTCATTTCTGGGGGTCAAAATTGAAGAAATTTATTTTTTAAATATTATTAAGGGATGGAGATTTTTTTCATTGAAATATCAAAAGCAGAGGAAACTTATTCCACTTCCATCGGTCAAAATCTAGGAAATATTTTTATCAATTTTGGGAACAAATCGATTGGGAATTTCCATTCTCTCTTCCATGTCTCAAAATCTAAGGGAAATATATTTTCAATATCATACCTCTCCTTGAAACGTTCTACTTTTCTTAAACACCAAACCCTTTTTCAATCCTCATGCATCTAACTTCTTTTCGGGGACTAGCCTTACTTTTACTTGCTATCTTCCTCATTACATAAGTTCACTTTATTTATATTAAACTGAAACTATTCAACATTATCAGCGCTCTTAACATCAACTTCTTTTCCAATATTTTTTCCCTTTCCTTCTCGTTATCCCATTTCTCCTCAGCAGAAAGACTCCATTCGAAATATCATCCCGATCTTTTCGAATGTTTTAATATAGGACCAGTTTTCATATTAGTTCTCTTTATCTTCGGAGAGTACTCCTACTTTCCCTTATGACACCTTTTCAAATAATAATCCCTTTTCACGTTAGCCCACTCATCTTTTCTCTTTGGCTGAATTCCTGGTTCAACATCAAAATTTCTCAATGACAACATTTTTTGTTCTACGTGTGGAAAAAGTGGTATCAAATCATTATTTTAATCACATTTATTGATATTCTCCCATCCATCTCTTCGTTTCTTTTTTGAACGGTAATCTAAATTGTCCTTTTTGGTGGTATTTAGGCTATTGGATCGAATGCACCTGTAATTAAAAAGAGAAATCTTTCTTCTGAGAGAACTATTTCACTTACGTAAAAGTGGAAATAACCTAAAAAAAATTTGCGCAAAAATTTCTAAGCGTGAATGACCCTGAATACTTCCCATCCAATCTTAAATCTTGTTGTTAAGTTTTGTTTAAGATGGATTGGATCCAATTAGCATAGAATCGAACTTTATATGGTTTGAAAGGATTTTTAAAAGGTCTATAAGAATGTTTCTTTCTTTTTTTTCATTTTGAAGATCATCATCATCATCATCATCATCATCATCATCATCATCATCATCATCATCATCATCATCATCATCATCATCACTGCTGTCATATAGATATAAATTCAACAAGCTTGATTGCTGCAAGGCCAAGCTCCATTCCTAATGTGATTGTAAAGGAATATGATGACCCTAATTTTTGTACATATTATATGTAAATTTTTCCATATATAGTTCGTGTGGGTTTCGCCCAGTTGTTGAAAAAAGATACTTTGTAATCATATGGTTTTTATTTATAATCCATCTTTATACATCCATTTGGTTTAAGGAGAGGGGGGATAAACAAATTCTGATTCGTTGCCTCCCCAAGATGATGTGAGGATTGTTCTTATTGCTAGAGAGTCAAAAAAAGTTTACTCTGATTTGGATTGGGGTTTGGGGAATTTGCTTCGCGATTCTTGATTTTTTCCTTTGAAAAAAAAGTTATCACTGGATACATCCATTTCATATATATTCATGGTTATATAATGACGGAAAATTATCCTAGTAATTGAAGAAAAAGTTGCCAACCGTTTTCAAATCATCCAATTTGCTAATTGTAGCCCAGTTAGGAAGCTGTATCTCCTTTATTCGATAGACGTAGTGAAAACATGCTCTGAAATCTAATGCTTCTACAGCATTTGCTGAATATATAATAAATCATAAAGTAATGGACTATCGATTAGTGAAAGCTTATCACTTTAATATTCAGTCGTGTCCGAGTTATTAGGCCTCAAACAGCGTGACTAAAGGGCTTGGTCAAGTTCTAATTCCAAGTGAACTTGAAAAAAACATGTGCAATCAAATAGTAAAAATGCCATCGTTCTGTCTTCAATAATTTCCAAGTTATGGTGCCTTCCCATGACCAAGATATTTGATGGGCGATTTCGCTTTCTGCTCGGTTGCAACATAGTCTGACGGAGCCAAATATATTTTGCGTCATTCCTCGAATAAAGAAGTGTCTGCATGCATTGAAAAATGAGCTCAGTAAATTCTGATAGCTTACTTCGCTGATATCACCAACCACCGATGTTAGTTGGAAATACGCCACTAATACCGCAAGTCACTAGCGAACACATTTATTCTTTAGGTCTGACAGACAAGATATTTTTGCAAAGGATTTACGCATTACATTTTAGACAGACGCGAATGAGTGCACCCACTCGTACAGTTATATTAATCCTATTTTACTGCTTTATACAAGTAACTGATATTAGGACTTTGAATGTCCGCGTGAAATTGAATAAGAGGTTCCTGGCAACCATCATGCTTGCTTTCAATCCCTCATAATAAGACCTCGATTTTATTCAGTCGTTTTCAATGGAAAGCCCGTCGCAACTCGGGTGGATTAATCAGGAATCATGGGAGTTTGATGCGTCCAAACGTTGGACATGAGTGGACAGACACTCAACAGCTGCCAGGTTCCAGTACGGATCTAGTTTCGTTGGTTTGTTTACCCCATTTGATTTGCATTTTTGTAGATCGGAGGAGAGTGGGGGGGGGCTTGTGAGAGAAGGAAAATAGCATTATGTAGAAATCATGGATTGGAAGAAAATACTTATTTAGAGAAGGGAAAGAGAAAATTGCGGGGAAGAAATACAAAAAAGAAAGATATAAGTTCTGAAGGAATGGAAGAAATAAAGCAACAACAAGGAAGGTGTGTGGAAGAATAGGAAGGCAATAGAAGTAATCCCAAACAGCAATGATGTATTTGTAACAAAAGGATAGCTGAGACCGAAAACGCGTCCGAGGTGGGGAGACAACATGATCAGAAAGGATGAAAAGAAAACTAAGAGAGGTCATGCACCATGTGGAAGCAGATGAACATGTTTGAAAAAAGAAACCAAGGGAGGATCGGTTGAATAGAGATCAGTAAGTGAGAAGGAACAGATGGAAAATTTTATTTCAAATAGAAGTGAATCGGATGAAAAGCTGACAAAAAAAGAAGGAGGTGAAAACAAGATTGGTAATAATAGAAAATAACACTCTTGGCTACTTCAGGATCGAACGTTTTTGCTGCATCAAACTTTAAAAGGTGAACAAAACAGAATTCATTTTCGATACAATATTATTCAAAAAATTACATATCTCATATCAACTCATTTTTTTCAGTAGTTCCTGTAAATGAAAATTGCAATCAGTAGCAAAGCGTTTCTTCCTGAGTCAGGCTTTACAAGTGAGATTGAATTTATCATTAGTTTTTTTGCGTACGTCACTATGTCACTGTTATATCAATGATCTTTAGTCATTGTCATCCGATACCAATCAATATTCTCACATACAAAAATAAAGTCAAAACTCAAAAGTAAATGTTTATCAAAAGAAAGGAAGGAAATGTTTATTCAGTGGTATGGTTACTCTTATAGTAGCCTCCAGAGCATGGAAGAGAGGAATACAGGAAAAGCAAATTCAGCCTAATGGTTAATCATCTCCTGGTATTGAAAACGAGGTAGAAATGAAAGAGTAGAATGCAAAGAAAGACTTCACAGATAATGAGATACCGACTTTTAGAGCAATAAGGAATCAGAGTATCGTTTCTCGGAGGATTTAATCCCAAAATCTACTACTGACAAATCAAACGCCTGTAAGCACTAATCCAGGGATGCACTGATGGATATAGTAACTTATTTCTACTTATAATCGTATCAGTGTTTGGTTATAAATTAGATTTATGACATATTTGCAGTTTTTTTTGCTAAAAAGAGACATACAATTTATAAGGATTCGATCCTACTTTGTGGTACTGCATTAAATAATGGATAGTCTATAGCCACACTGAAGAGTTGTAATACAACAAAACAGCTGTCTGTGGATGACACAATTATTTAATTATTTTAATAATTAATGCTCTTTTATCCAGGGTTGAGAAGACTTTGAGTGAGGTTACTCATTCATTACAAGATTATGCTATGCTCTTCTAACATAGGAATAGAGTACTCTGTTGGATGGAGAATTACGCATGACTGAGTATATCACTTGAATCCAACATTACTGACCGTCCATATTCTGCGTAGGGCACAGATAAGATGCCAGCACCTGGGTCCGAAGCGAAGGTTTCGATCCTACCTTGTGGTATTGGATTGGATAAAGGATAGTCTATAGCCGCACTGAAAAGTTGTAATACAACAAAGCACCTGTCTGTGGATGACACAATCATTTGATTATATATATATATATATATATATATATATATATATATATATATATCATTATTATTATTATTATTATTATTATTTTGGAATCTCACACCAGTTGCCTGGTGGTAACCGCTTGAGTTTGAGTGACAGCAAGTCTCCTCAAGTCTCCAGCCCTCCTCTTCTAGTACTCATAGGTCGCAGTAATTCTGCGATTTACAGTTTCACACCGGTTGCCCAGTGGTTATCGCTGAAGGCTGAGTGACAATAAGTCTCCCAAGGTCTTCAGCTAACGTCTCCTCTCTCTTTCGCATATCATGACAGAGCTACAATTCGTTGCAGTACTTATATCTCTAGTACCTTCTTCAGTATCCGTGCAGTTCCCAGTAGTGCTGTGGTCTGTACGGTCTCTACCCTTCCCCTAATCCCGATCTCCTCCAGTCTCACCCTCAGCATTTTGGGGACAGTTCCTAGTGCGCCCACTATGACCGGTACTACCCTTGTTTTCATATTCTACATCTTCCTTAACTCTCTTGCTAGGTCCTGGTATTTTTCCCTTTTTCTCCCTCCTTCTTTTTTACTCTATGGTCTGCAGGCACAGCAACGTTTGCTATTTGAAAGGTCTTCCTTTTTTTGTCTACTATTACTAAGTCTGGTCTTCTTGCCTGGATGAGGTGGTCAGTTTGGATGTCAAAGTCCCAGAGTAGTTTGTGGTTGTCATTCTCCAGAACTGCCTCTGGCTTGTGCTGATACCACTTTTCCACATGGTTGAATCCCATTTGTTTGCTTAGTTCCCAGTGTATCATCGTTGCTACTTTATCGTGTCTATGCTTATACTCCTTCTAGGCGAATTGACTACATTCACTAGTTATGTGGTTTACTGTCTCATCTCTTTCACCGCACATGCGGCATTTGCTGTTTGTCCGTGTTCTGTCGATTTTTGTTTTTATGCAGTTTGTCCTTATGCTTTTGTTTTGGGCTGCCATGATGAGCGATTCTGTTTCTCTCTTAAGGTTCCCTTTTCGTAACCACGTCCATGATTTTTCGTCTGCTACATCTTGTATCCGTCTTTTAAACTCGCCGTACAATTTTTTCCCTTCCCATCTTTCTTTTCTTGTTTGCTGTACTGTTTCATTGTTTTCTACTTTATTGCTTGTTGCACTATCTCTCGCGCTCTTTATGATTTCTTCTCTATTTGTTTGCACATATCTTTCTAGGACTATTTTAGCTCTCTGGACACAATCTTCTATGCTGATGAGCCCCCTTTCACCTTTTTTTCTCTTAACGTATAGTCTATCTGTATCATCCCTAGGGTGTAATGCTTTATGCATCGTCATAAGTTTCCTTGTTTGCCTATCCATTGATTGGAGTTCTTCCTTTGTCCATCCTAGGAATGGTCCTGTATACCTAACTACTGACACAGCCCAGGTGTTCATTCCTTTTATTAGATTTCTGCTGTTTAATTTGGTTTCTAATATTTTTTTTTATCCTTCTGAGGTATTCTCTCTTTATTTTCTCCTTCATCTCTTCCCGTTTTATCGTGTCACATTCAAGGACACCTAGGTACTTGTATCGGTCTTGTGCAGTCAATGCCCTAATCTTGCTGTTGTCCGGGAGTTCGATTCCTTCAGTCATTGTAAGCTTTCCTTTGTGCATCACAATGATTGCGCATTTTTCTATTCCGAAATCTATTCCTATGTCCTCACTATATTCCCTTACTTCGTTGAACTGAGTCTCAAGCTCTCCCCTGTTTTTTGCGATCAATTTTATATCGTCCATGTACATTAGGTGGTTGACCTTTCCTTTTGTTTTAGAGAAGTGGTATCCTTTGCTGTTTTTCAGGATTCTGTTGAGCGGTATCATTGTTAGAACAATAAATAGTGGGGACAACGAGTCTCCTTGGAAGATTCCCCATTTTATCCCTACCTCTGCTAGTTTGTCCCCTGCGGCTGTCAAATCTACTTTCCAGTCTTCCATCGAATTACCAATGAATTTAACCACCGGTTCGCTAATTTTGAACATTCTAAGGCATTCGAGTATCCAGCTATGTGGAATCATATCGTACGCTTTTTTGTAATCTATCCATCCCATTGCGATATTCTTTTTCCTTGTCCTCACTTCTCTTGAGATCATCTGGTGTATGTAGAGTAAATCGTTTGCCCCTTTGGTTCCTATCCTACACCCTTTCTGTTCTTCTGGTAGTAGTCCCCTTCTATCCATTGACATGTATATTCTCTCTGCTATTTGCCCGGTCAGGATTTTCCACATAAGTGGTAAGCACGTGATTGGTCTATAGTTGCTTGCTATGTTCCCCCTTTTCCGGGTCTTTTTGGATGAGGGTGGTTCTGCCTTTAGTCATCCATTCTGGTGCCTTGCCTTCGTTTAGACAATTTTGGAGTAGGTGGGTGAGTCTGCCGTGTAACGTGGTGAATTTTTTGAACCAATACCCGTGGATCCCGTCGGGACCCGGTGCTTTCCAGTTGGCTACTTTCCTATTATTATTATTATTATTATTATTATTATTATTATTATTATTATTATTATTATCAAATTTACAACAATTTACTCTCATCTCAATTTGTTTGCTCTTTATGGTTACGAAATAAGCGAGATAGAGGTAAATAATCAAGATTGTTTCTTTGGGATTAGTTTAAGTGCAGAAATGAAATTAAAGACAGTGGATATCCAAACAAAGTCAAAACAATGGTTGATAAGTCGACCACAAAAAATATCTAATATTTCTTTTTGCATTATCGGTGAATCAATAGTGATGATATCTACTTCAAATATTTTTATCAAATTTAAAAAAAAACAACATTAGGTCATAGCCGTAATCATTGATGCACTATAGCCTTTTACAATTTTGTTGTAAACAGAGACTAATTTATCTTTGAACTGAGCATTTTTTCAAGTTGGGATACCAAAAAAAAATGCAAATGAGGTTTAACGTTCTTTTTAAATCTAAGATTAACTAAAAGAAAACAGCAAATCATTTAAAAAGGAACAAACCATCATTGAATGAGTAACGACCCTCATAATCATGACTTCCGTTTTGACCAATGGCAATGGATTCTTACTCGTTGTTAATCCATTTTTCAGTATTTTCACCTACCCGTCGATATTCCATTCTGAAATTGAAATATTGTAAATTTGAACGTTTAATTGCAATGATTCAGTCAACTATCTACCTGTTTGATAATTGAAAGAAAACTACAATCCAACACGAAATGAAATGAGGGGGTAAAGGAGAAAGAGAGAGAGAGAGAAAAGATTAAAAAGACAAGAGAAAAAGAGAAAAAGAGGGACAATGAGAGGAAGAACGGAAGGGAAAGATAAATTTTAGAAAAAATATCAACAAAGTAGCAAAGACAATGGAAAAAGGTGGAAAATGAACCAGATAGAGAACAAAAAAAATAAGTCGGTAGGAGAACCAACAGAAACAGAAAGGGGAGGAGGAAGAGCAGAGGGACGATGAAAGAGAAAGTGACAGAGCCCGATAAGTAGTAGAAAAACAGTTCATTCCCCAATCAAATTCGAAAAGATATTGCAGTAGTTAAAGATAAAGAGAAAAAAATAAGTGATTAATGATATTGATGGACATGAATAAGAAGTCAAACAGAATAATTTTTTTAAAATTCTTATAGTTAAATTGCCCAGTCTATGCTAATCAAACTTCGGTTGTATTAACGTTTTGAAATCAAAACAAATATATAACAATTAACAAAAGTCAGTAAACTGTTCAAAGAAACATAAAGAAAGAGAAAAAAAGGAAGTGATACACAGGAAGGATAATGAAAAACCAATGCACAAACGATTTGAGGAAAATAGCCAATACACAAAAATGAACACTGAAAAAATGTGCATTACAATCGGGATAAAAATGAAAAATGAGCAAAGATGCACCTGTAAATGCATATTACGTTGTTCGGTTGCATAAAGCCATTATCGAATGCGACGTTGAAAGTTTTGTCTTCATTGCAAATATTTCTATTCGAGGAGCCAACTGGAGCCAAAACTGCAGAAAATTCCGAGATCGATGTCAAATCATACGTAACTAGCGTTACAACAGACAATTACTTTTTTACGATAGTAATTGGAATTCCGACGAATACAAGACAACTTACTGCCACATTAAGTACTACCTAGACCTCTGTTTAGAGTAAAATGATCTTCCTTTTTCTATTCAAACTTGAAATTTTTTAGCTGTCCACCAACGTGGAAACATCGAATGAAGTCAGTTGTATTTTCCCAGATGGAATGACCAGTTGGAAAATCAAGATAAATTATTCGAGATCGCGATTTCACTCGAACACTTGACTGAAAGAAATCTGTGAAGATGAAAAAATAAATTTCACTGTAGAATGGTGAGATGCAGAATGACTGAACAGGTAACTTCGCCAAGAATGGACATAGCTAATCATGTCAAAACTTCTGGCAGAGTTTGTGTCCACTTCGTACTAATATCGATCTGAATCCTTGAAATAGCAGTGGGAGAAGTTACTGACACCACACCCAGAGGCTTGTCGCTTCTAATTTTATTGCACAAACGGTAGGTAAGTAGTGACGTAATATTAAGATCCTGGTCAAAAAGGCTGTGGAGCACTTTTTGCTTTTCACAAGGGATTTATTCCAAATTCACGTAGAGAGCAATTTGTGCGTAACCAGGGTGAGATACTTGTTTTAGTAATAATATATGGGAGTTACCACTAGTTGCCATTATGATCAGTCTGAAATAATCAACCACAATGGTGTTGCTATTGCTGGTGTCACCCGGTATGGTAAGTTGGGATGTCTCATCCCCTCACAGACCTTACCTTCCCCTAGAATCTTGTTTGCTAATCTTTTTCGTAGTTCAGTTATGCACACCTCAAAAGATAGAGTAAATGTACTTTTGAGATAAAATCTGAGGGAAACTTTTTCATATGAAACTTTTCCTCTGATGTTAAATCGGTATAAGACAATAAAACACGTTCTGTATGTTACTAAAATATGCAGACACATCCATCTCTAAATTTCAGAATTTATACTCTCAGATGTTTATTTTTTTCTGTCTGTGATGTCATTTTATTATTGTTTACCGTTGAATGTTCATGCATTATTGGATTCTCAGTTTAAAGTAGCAAGTGTTACGTATTCACCTCTCATGAAAAAACAAAACTTGTGAGCTTAAGTACATTTTTATAGATTTAAAGAGCAGATACATGGAACAAAGTATTCGTATTGCTCACGAAAATCATTATATCCTGCCCTCAGAATATGGAAAAATGCAATTTTGACGGTCCCAAAGAGGAAAATCAACAATGATAGTTAGACTCAACCGTCAGTTTCAGACTTGATGTTATTTTCTTTTATAAATAAAGCAATAAATGTCTTCGTATCGTTTGGAGCATCATTATTTTCCGAGTACATTTATAGTCGAGCCTTTTTATAACTAATTTTGGCTTCAACAAACATATGGACCATAATGAAGTTTCTCGTCATCTACCTAACGGAGTTTGATAAAAGTAGCAACAAATGGACAGTGACAGAGTTGGAATTTTTTAGTTTCGTGGACCTATCTTCTGCGACCTCAGATCCATATTAAAGTGTTGTGTATGACCTTCTCAGGCCAACAAAACTTGGCATTAATTTTCAGCTTTCATTTTATCGTTAATATGGTTGAATTTCATTTGTTTCTTTCAAAAATTTTGATTTTATTTGGATAACTTTTTTTGATTCACGGAAAAAAAGTCATGGATTTATTTTAACGTTGTCAAGGAATCTGCACAGGGTTTTCTGTTTCAAAATCTATTGTTAATGTCATTTATATTGACGAAAAGTCATGAATTCAACGAAATCATTTCAACTAATTGTAACTCTTCATTACACTTCTTTTGACACGTAAGTGTGTTGCCGAAAACTGTATCATCATTTACTGAGCGATGTAAGGCAGGGTTAGAAAGAGAACAAAGTGCAACTGAACTGTCCTTAGATTTCCTGTATAATATTCATTGAATGCTTCATATCTATCATTTGCTGGACGCCTTCCATCTCCAGAGGTGTTTTCTCTTCTCTAAGCAGAAGTTTGTTTGGTTATGAATTTGATCATTTCACAAATGGATTGTCTTGTTAAGACGGCAAAGTACCGACACAGCCTGCAGTGAAAGTTTAGAAGAATGAACAAAAAATTTGAATTCAAAATCATTTGGGGAGAAAACAAATTATTGCACACAACTACAAAGCTGTGTAAACAAGGACTATTTTGATTTATCAAAGTCAAAAAATGGGTAATAATTAGGTCGTCTTTCTTGTATCACCCCTTTGAGGGTACCATCCCGCTGTTGGTGTCTTCCAAAGCGACATCCCCATCCCGTCAGTACGCTACTGATAAGCCCTGAGCAGCAACGAGCATAATTATGGCTGTGAGACAAACAATCGTATAGACAGACCCTAACTTAATTTGTTATTTATCGATTACATCTCCATGAAAATTCTCTGATAACTTACTTGCAGGTGTTTGAACCATATCATATTGTATGTTGCCAAAGTAATTAGAACTCACATGTCTTGCCTGCTAATCAAGTATTGATTACATTGAGGGATGATCTTGCTAATTATTCACATCATGGAAATGCAAATATGTAAATATTTTCAGGAATATGATTCAATTTTTACTTTTATTCATATAGAAACACGCACATGCACACACACACACATATATATATATATATATATATATATATATATATATATATATATATATATATATATAAAGAGAGTGAGAAAATCGAAACTATGTGATAACGTAGGCCATTTTTCATGCTTGAATTGTATACACACACTTTTTTTCTTTCATTGTAATTTCTTAGATGTATGTTTTATTATATGTACATTATGTTATATCTTTCTTATTCATTCTTAATATGTAACGTAGAGGTGACTGTTTATTTTTTTGTCCGTCAATCTCAAAAAAGTAATAAAACATGTTTTGGCATGCTTACTCAATGGACCTGGGGAGAGCTTTTGAAATAAAAAGGTTTTGAATTGAAAAAAATAAAAGTTTTAGAACAGTTCTATTTACAAAGTGACTATATTGCAAAAGTGAAACTTTTTTTCGTCTAATATCAATGATTCCTTATTTTGTATATTCATTTATAATTTTTCAACGAGTTTAAATCGAACGTCAAAGTTCAAAGTGAGCAGAGACTTTTTTATCAACGGGTGGCTACTTCAAATTCGAGTTCACTTACTCTATTTCTGTCGATATTATTCAATAAATACTTTTATGTTTGAGTGTGCTCCTAGAGGAACCTCTCAGGTCCTCGAATCACTAGCTACAGCCCTAGGTGGGGAGTAATATTCTAAATGTCAGAAAGGTTTGATCTTTCATTTTTACACCTTGAACATTTTGCCAAGCGTAGACAAGTACCTTAAATAATGAATACATAAGTGAGAGTTGTGTTTTTGTCTGTCTAAAAAAAGTGTGTAAGCGTGAGTCCAAGGGTCAAATGTGAGCGAGGACTGTTTTTTTCAACAAGAGATTATCTAAATATTATCCAACTTCTGCATTTCTAATGATATTACAAAATAAATAAATGAAAAAGGTAAGAGAGGGAAGGAGAGGAGAAGGTGGAAAGAAAAGGAAAGGCAGGCAGAGAAGCAAAAAGAAAAGGAGTTACGAAAATAAATAAAAAGTCAGTAGGATGTGGAAAAATCAGTTCGAGAGAAGATGGAAGAGAAAGGAAAGCAGGGAAGAAGGGGAATTAAAAACAAATTAATCAAAAGAAAAATGATGATGATGATGATGATGATGATGCTTGAATAAATAAAAGGAGAATGAAAAAAATGATAATAAAATAAAACGAAAATTTTAAAAAGTGACAGTACAACCAAATCAATTTAGAGCTAAAAAAAAGGATACAAATTCAAGATTTATGCGTCAAAACCGGCAAGTGCAGCTTTTATAGCCATCAGGAGGGACCCAGTCGTCATCCTGTGACTTTTGCCCAGAACCCTAACTCATGTGCCCTTACTGGACTTCAAGAGGGACACAATCGTACTAAATTACTGTTGACCAAAGCCTCAGCTCATGCCCAGACGATGATAACCAGAATGGGCACAGCTGTCACCGAGTAACAGTTAGCCAGAACAAGAAGAGAGAACAGGTTAGTAATGCATTGTTACTCAAAAGCAAATAATCTGTACCGTGTTATACGGAATGCATGCTCAAATTATGGAGTGAAAATCCACCGTAGAGGTATGGAGCCAGCGTCTAATTGATCAAATACAAGAAACTCAGGAAAAAATTGCTCCCAGAGACTCAACTACAAGGGATCTGCTAATAAATCGGAAAAGAAGAAAGTAAATTACCCGAAAAAGGATATCTCAACGCAACCAACATAGTAAATGACAAAATCGAAAGGGAAACACACGAAAAAATCTTTGAAGAATGGAATACACCAAAGAGAGATGCTGACACCCAAACAGAGGAGGAAAAAGCTCGGATACTAAACTCTTGAAGAAATTATGCAAGAAGGAAAAACAACATGCCATTTCTTAGGGACAAGGACAGAAAGAAACTAACAAAAAGGGACCAAACATGTCAACTGCCTCCTAGAGCGTATCGAAATGAATAGCCTATCAGGACTCAACAACCTAATCTATGCGGGAGCGAAAAATGGTAACGGAAATCTCCACAATATGAGAAAGAACTCCAAATGATAATTGACGGGGAAAATTCAACTAGGAAATAAACTTAGAAAAACAAAATTCACAACATCTAAGGGATGACATACGATTGGGAAATGCCCAATGTATGAACAGAACTAGTGTTTTGACATTGGCATGAATACAAGATAAGACACGAAGATATCCCACAGCAATCGGAGATATACACCAAAGGAGACAAGTCAAAGAGCCAAAATTGACGGGATACAGTAAAAGGACTGTCTAATATACACTGAGCTTCACATTCCGATACAGCAAGAGGTAATTTTACCAGGATCTGAACGGAGAGAGAAAGCAGACCATAAAACTGACATCAGAGAGATAAAGAACTACTGGAACAACTTTTTGGGACTCCAGAAAAAAACAACGAGGCCCCGGGAGGATAAGAGAACACAGGAAGATAATTCGGGGATATAGAAAATGGAGATCGTTATATATAGAACGAAACTGCATTGAAACATGCTCTCAAAAAAAGCCTATGGGGAGCACCAGGATTTGACGGGATCCACCGATATTGGTTAAAAAAATTCATCACAGTATCACCAGGCTCATCCAATAAACTTAAAGTTGTTTGAATGAAGGTGAGGTACCAAAATGGATGGCCAGAGGCAGAACAACCCTCATTCAGAAGGACCCTGAAAGAGTGGACCTGACAAGCAATTATAGACCGATTACGTGCTTATGCATCATGTGTAAAATCCTGACCGGACAAATAACGAAGTGAATGCATATATCCAAGGAAAAAAAGAACTATTACAATATATATATATATATATATATATATATATATATATATATATATATATATATATATATATAAAGAATGCTAAAGAGAATCCAATGGGCGAATGACTTCCTTTACATCGACCAGATGATCATAAAAGAATCTCACCATAAAAAGAAGTAAGATTAAGGGAGAACGTTGCAATGGGATGGATAGACTAGGAAACAAGAAATGACACGCTTTTTCACAGCTGGATATGTGCTGCCGCAGAATGTTCAAGATTGGTGAACCAATTTTGAGATTCATTGCTAACTCTATGAAAAACTTGAAATTAGACTTGACAGCCAAAGGAGAAATTTAGCAGAGGTAAGTATTAAAAAAAAAACATCTCCCAAGGAAACACTCTCTCTCAATTACTATTAGTTTTCACTGTGATACCGTTCAACTGAATCCTGTAAGATAGCAAAATATACAAATTCTCCAAAAATATAGGAAAGCAAACCACTTGATTCACATGGACGACATAAAATTATTTGTGAAAAACATGGTGAACTCAAACAACAGTTCAATTAAGTGAGAGAATACAGTGATGATATTGAGATAGAATTTGAAATAAGTAAATGTGTAATGGTGATACACAAAGGAAAGCTCGCAGCGCCAGAATGCATCGTAATCCCAGACAGCAAAAATATAAGTATTGACTACACAAGACCGATGAAAATACTCGAGTGCGACACGATAAAACAGAATGAGATGAAGGAGAGAAAAAAAAAAGAGAATACTTTGAAAAAATGGGAAAAAAATTAGAGATCAAGCTAAACAGCAGGAACTTGATGAAGGGAATGAATGCATGGGCTGTATCAGTTGGGAGCTTATGACTATGCACAAAGCCTTACATCCCAGAGACGATACAGATAGACTGTAAGAGAAGAGGAAAGCAGGCAGAAGGAGACTCACCATCATAGAGGGCTACAGCAGGTCTGGGAAAGTGCGTGCAAGCAACAAGCGATTACATTATTAAGAGTGCCTGAAGCAGTGCAACGAACAACGAGAGTGTAGAAAATAATTGAGCAGCACAGCAAAGAGAGAAGCAAAGATGGGGACAGAAGGAACAATACAGAGAATCAAAATCGACGGATACAGGATTTGGCAAAGGAAAGATCATGGACATGGCTATGAAAAGGAAACCTGATGAAAGAAGCAGACTCGTTCATCATGGTAGCTAAAAACTAATGCGCCAGAAGAAACTAAAAACAAAAATTGACAAACACAGACAAACAGCAAGTGCTGCTAATGTGAGGAAAGTGATGTGACTTCAAACCACTAGTTGATGTAGTCATCTGGCTCAGAAAAAAACATAGACACAGATACGACAGAGTAGTAGTAGTGATACACTGGTAACTGAGTAAACAAATAGGCTTTAACCATGGAGCAAAGTAGTATCAGCACAAACTGGAGACAAGTTCAGGGAATCAAAACCACAAATTACTTTGGGATTTTGACATCCGAACTGATCACCCTATCCCAACAAAAATACTTGGCCCAGTAATCGTGAATAAGAAAAGGAAATCCTAACAAATAGTAAATGTGGCTTTGTTTACAAATCACAGAGTAAATAGGAAAGAGAGTGGAAAACTTGGAAAATACCAGGGCCTGGCAAAAGAACTCAAGGTGAGGAGCATGAGAGTCAGGGTAGTACCAGTAGATAATCATTGCACTCAGAACTGTACCAAAGCCACGGAGAGTAAATTTGGAGTAACTTAAGGTGAAAACTGCGGGAAATGCTAGAAATATTAGATCCACAACCCCAGCTGTGGCCTCAAAGAAGAAAAAAACATGCATACATACGGTGCTGGAGGTACAAACTACAAGATTGCTGCTATAGGTGAGGGAGAGATAAGAATGAGCTAAAGACATGACCTGACTTACTGTCACTAAGCTTTCTTCGAGGGCCATCCGGGAGACCGGTGTGAAACTATAAGCTTCAGCACTGCTGTGGAATGTGAGAGTGTGTTGGATAGGGATAGAGAAAATGCATAATAATAATGATAATAATAATGATAACAAGAACAGAAAGAAAAAAGAAGAAATAGAGGAAGGAGAAAAAGAAGAAAAAAAAGGAGAAATAGAAGAAGAAAAAGAAGAAATAGAAGAAAAAGAAGAAGAAGAAAAAAAAGAAAATAGATGAAGAAGAAGAAAAAAGGAGAAATAGAAGAAGAAAAAAAAGGAGAAATAGAAGAAGAAAAAAAAGGAGAAATAGAAGAAGAAGAAAAAGAAGAACAAGAAGAAGAACAAGAAGAAGAACAAGAAAAGGAGAAGAAGAAGATGTAGAAGAAGAAGATGAATGAAGACGACACATCAGCAAAGAAGACTGTTTCCAAAAAGGGAAAAAAAAACAGGGTCGCTAAAGAATGTGCTAACACGTAAGGAAGACATTATAAAAACACCCGAAGCAGAACAACAAACAACGAAGAGGTAGCAAACGAGGGAGTAGCAAAACCGACAATGACAGGAAAATTGGAACAGAAAAAATAAATTCATGGGGAAATTAAAAGGCATAAAAACATCACAGACAAGAGATCAAAGACATGGTTACGCGAAAGGAAACTCGAAGAGAGAAACAGAATTGCTCATTATTGCAGCTCAAACTGTGTCAAGGTGAAAATCAACAAAACCAGGACAGATACTAAATGCTGCTCATATGAAGGGAGGGACGAAACTGTAAAAGACATAACCAGTGAATGAAATAAACTCTCCAAGAATGAGTAGAAAACGAAGAGAGGTTAGCAACAATTATACACTTGAAGTTTAGCAAACGACTTAGCACTAACAGTTTCTACACAAACCAGAGACAGTCCTGGAAAATAGACACTACAAACTGACAATCCCATTCATGCTAGAAGACCTGGTAGCCGTAAAAAAAGTAAAAAGGAATCTAACAAAGAATAGACATGGCTATACGTATGGATTTCGGAATGAATATGAAAGAGAGTGGAATGCTATAAAAATACCTAGACTATGCAAGGGAACGTATTAAGGTTCAAAACACGATAGTACCAATAATAGTAAGTGCACTCAGAACTGTGTCAAACACACTAAAAACAAAATTGGAGGTGCAAGAAAATACAAGGAAGAACTGAAACTATTTCACATCACAACACTACATGCGTTAGCACAAATACTGAGGAAAATATTGGGAATATGACACCTTTAGTTGTTAGCAATGGCTTAACAGTCAGGATGAAAAAGGCATGACTGAGACAATATGTAAGGAAGATATGAGAGGGGGATTTGGACTCTCAGTCTCCAGCGTCGTCCAACAGGTGAAAAAAGGTGAAGATATCGAGGTGTTGACAACTGATATTATCTTCTGATTCACTCACCTCCTCCTTCCAATGTTTTTTGTCCGTCAATATTTTCTATATATCATACTAACAGAGATTATGCAAATAATTCTGACATGGACTGCATAATTCTTTTCCCGGCCCTCCACACTCGTCAAAGTGCCCTCCTCTTCCTTCTAGTCCTTCCATTCTCACTCTCAACATTAAATGATTGACTTCACGTTCTCACATTTCTCTCATCCCAGAACCTCAGAGACTGCGAATCTTTTCCTACATTCTCATCCTACCATCTCATTAAAACTACTCAACTACTTTTCTAAAATCATATAAGCAACTTCCCTGTTTAACCAATCTGAAATGTCTCATTTTTACTGAACTCGATATAAACTAACCTTCTTCCCACCACTTTTTCGACTCTCTTATTGAAGTACAATACTCTTCATTCTCTCCACTTTATGGTCTTTCGATAAACTACTTTGCCTCCGCTCCTTCAATCTTTCTAACATTTTGTCAAACTACCAATCTCGTTTACAGTGAAGATATATATATATATATATTCAAAAAGAATAAGTAATTTTCCATCACTCAATGTAGGATAAAAAGGATTTTTCATAAAATTGTATTAACTTTTTCATGAAAAATCCTTGTTTTGCTACACTGGATCTTTACCCAGATTTTTTTTACAAATGTGTAATTCCGAATGCAAAGAAATTAACCTTATCTTGAACCGTATCAATTTATCGACTCGAAATCTCGTTTTACATGGAACTAATTCCAACCCAATGCATTTTTTCAGTTTGTTGAGAGGTTAATTCCGAATTACGCATATATTAACGGCAGCTCATTTCAATCCCTGGATATGTCAAAAGAGGGTATTTTATTCAAGCCCTATTCATAGCCTAAAACCTTCAACCTTACTATTTCCTCAAGATCAAATTTTCTGAACCTGATTCTGAACTTATTTTATCGAGTAAGTGTTGGAAAAATATCTGGGTTGAAAGATTTTACGGTCAAATCACACTGTTAATCGTAGAGATCTTACATTAAACCCCAAATCAAGTGCAGCCACCCTGTATAATTTTAGTAAAGAATTAAATACGAAACCTTCCCTTTAGCTAGATATCTAAAGCTTCATTTCCAACCTACGCTCCCTATAATGACTTGAGCACACGTATTCAATTACTCTTTTGACCCGAAGCTATTGGCCGGTTACTCTTTCTCTTTCTCTCTAAGATTGGTATTCTTTTGCTAGCCTCCCGGTTGATCCAAATTTGACCATTCTTCCACCATAACCAATCACGGTAATCACGTTCCCTATTTTTGACTACCTGAAAATAGCCCCAAGTTGTTGCCACAGGATCCCAAATACATTCATGTATTTGATGAAGTATTTTAAATCATTAATATTTTTTTTGAAACTATTCACTTTCGCCTCGGAATGATTTATCATTGCAGATCAGAATAAAGAATAAGTTACAACTGAGAATCCTACTCGCGAAAATATGCCAGAGGGTGGATCGGTTAATGTTCAAAGGATCTTGCCACTGAGCGTCAGTAATCAGTGACGAGCATGAGTACAAATCAAACTCTCAAACTGATCTCCGACCCTGATCCAGTCTCTGCAATTCTTTAAACTGACTGCTCATTCAGTGTCGATAAACCAATTCATTTATTTATATGATTAATTCTTCCTATGAAGTACAGTCAGTTATGATTATAGATATTTGTTACAATATACCTTCATTTCCGTTTTTGTTGATTTCTTTTGCATTTAAACTAAACTCAGATCGAGTTTCGATTCTGCAGTGATCTAAAAAAACTCATCGCTGATTGCGATACTTGACAGGTGAGAATTGAATACACGTACCACCATGACAGAGAGTCGCTTGGGTGATAATCTAGTCCTCTTGCCACTACCAGTAGCGAGTACTAGAAAAGTTAAACTTTTCCCCTATCCCTATCTCTTATGCGTCATGCTTGTTATTAAGTGGCAATTCATTATTGGTTAGTAAGTACATTTATTCATTCATTTCATTTGATGAAATATCGAAAATCATTACCATTTTCTCTTGCTACTATTCACCGTCATTTTAATAAGCGTTGCTTCTCATTGCAACTAAACTCAGTCCAGTTTCACCTCGGGAATGAGTGAATGAATTATCTTCGTAGATCAAAATAGCGAATATGTTCCTATGCTTAAGGTAAAACCAGGCTCATCTTGCCACTGAGGTCTAAAAATCAATTGAACTCGTATGTCCAAATAAAATAGCTCCTCTTATTAAGTTTTCTGTTCTTCCCCGCTCAATTCACTCCCTTTAATTAAACTGACTTTATCTCTTCTACCTCTTCTCATTCTATCCCTTTTACTAATTATCTTGCATCTCTTCATTTTTTTAGCTTTTAATTAAATTAGATAATCACTCTTTTGCAACCCTTTTGTTTATCATCCATCCAGTAAACTAACAACTATTTCTACCCAGATATCAAGCTACTTAATTTGACTTCATAGTAAACACACACAAATACACAGACACACACATACAAACACATATATATATATATATATATATATACATACATATATACATACATATATATATATATATATATATATGTATATATATATATATATATATATATATATATATATATATATATATATATATATATATATATATATATCCTAATACAAAAGTAGTATTTTACTCATTCAATGTATAGTAGAAGTAAGTTATACATTCTCTTTAAACCAATTCCAATCCATGCATATTTTTGGGTTAGGAATTCGATTTACCAAGATTCATGCATATTTAGGGTCGTTAATGTCAACCCTATGAATGTATCGGGGATAGGATGCATAATATAAACTACATACATAGTCTATTCATCTTTAATCTTAACCCTATCTTGAAATCACTTTTTTCTGATCCTGACCCTGATCCTGAACTATACCCACATTCGAAATAGCTGGTAGAATTAGGCTTTCGTTAAATTGTTCTATACTCAGATTGCCATTCATAAAGGCATTATGTTCAATTCACATGCGTGGTTAGCAAATATTTTTTGCTGTACTAGATCAAATTTGCATGTTCTTTGGTTTTAATTAAGTAGCTCCAATTGTTAAATAACCAGGTAACTTAAAATGCTTGCCAGAGGAAAAGATTTTATATTTCTATTTTTTATTGAGTGACTTATTTTATTGAATCATTGTCTTAGATTATTACAAACCATTATTCATAATTTGTTGCTACAATTTATATCCCACAGTATTGTTATCCCTGAGCATCAGAAATTATTGGCAAGTCCGATTCCAAACCAAATACTTGTAAGGTAGTAGCTTAGTATTGGTTATCCAAATTATCAGATTGTGAATCATTAACTATTATCCCTACGATTTACCTCCATCTCGATTTCTATTACTTTTTATCACTACTAAACTGTGGTCGCCATTTCGAGAGCAGGTCATCAAATTATTATTCCAAATTACGAATGATTCCCTGGCGAGAATTGAACTCACGATACTTTGTAAAAGGATGGGTAATGTTTGGAAGGTCTTGCAATTGTGCAACAGGAATCAATGGCTAGCCCGTGTCCAAATCAGAAACTTAAATTCATTCCCAATACCGATCTTTCCTGTAGGATGTTCGTTAACAACTCGTAGTTTGGTATCAGTAATCAAATCCATTTATTTTATTATATTGAGTGCTGCCTTCGTCAAGTATTATCATTCCTCGCTAATATTTATGTTCATCCAGATTTTTATTGCTCCATCACAAGTAAACTTCCATTTCCCTATTATAGTTAGTGAATTAATAAGCAGCATGAGTCGTGATATAGGATGAGTTCCAATTGAAAATCAAACTCTCTAATAAATACATCTATTTATATCGACCTTTGCTTCTATCTTTCAGAAAACTGACAAGGTGGAAATGAGAATAAGCAGAGACGAATAATATTTAAACAACTTTTGCATATGACGTTTTATAGGTGTCAGAAGTATTGGTAAAATTACAAAACATGACTCTTCTAAATAGGGAAAGACAGTTGGTCTAAAGATTAACAGAACAAATACATAAGTGATATTCAATGATAGACCCCCCCCCAAAGACTTCAAGAATAGGAAAAAAGAAGCTGTACAAGAGATCGATGAATTAATTTTCCAAGGAAAGGTGATAAAGACCGATCGGCTCGAAGTCGTTCGATGTGAATAGAGACATATCGGAGAGCATCTTCCAAATGTGTGTGTAGAATACAATGAATGCATAATACCAGCTGACAGGTGTGAAACATCGATATCAACAAAATAAACTGAAAGCCAAGTTGAAATTCCATATAGAGCTATGACAAAAACAATGATAGTGATACCTCTGAGAGATAAGAAAATATCGATGTATCATGGAAAAGACTACGGCGAATGATATAATTAAAATGATGGGTTCGGCACTGAAAACAGGTCACAAAGGATGTATCAAAAGAATAACAGACTGGTGCCCATAGGACAGTGAGCACAGTAGTAAGAGTCCAGACACAAAATGGATAGGTGAGATGGAAAGGTTTGCCAGTAAGACATAGCAAATGTTAGCCAAATTGTAGTCGTCATGGAGGGATAAAAACTTTCACTCTGCTGTGGACTTAAAGTGATTGATAACGATAATAAGTGAAGATGCATATCCTGATTGCAAACCCACCGCTCTGATTATCCTTATAAACAGCCTCTTAATTACCCCTTCCAAATAGTTGTTGCTTGAACGTAACTCTTTCTAAATGTTATCCAAACGGGGATTAGTTTCAATCAAAAAAATTCAAGTCCCCCCCCCATCAACTTCTTGACTTTCTTTCCTACCATCTTCTCCCTTGTCATTGAACAAACTCCCTTTTCTATTCTATCCATAAGAAAAGACTAAAAATTTCAGCTGTGAAAAAAATGTACAATGTATTCTACAGCCTCCATCTGGAGTCCATTCTAAGTATATAATATTTTGAACATATCTAATATTGCTATGTTTATTTGTTAATGCAAGCCATACTGGAACAGAAACACGAATCGTAAGATTTTTAAAATATCCAAAAGCTAAGTAAGAAACTACAATAAATTTCATAGCCTTTGTTCAGATGTGAATTGTAAAGGGTCTTCCTTATCAGCGTTTGTGCTTTTAGTGACACGTTCTATCTCAAGTTTTCCTATCAGCAGTTACCCTTATCTATAGTTTCTCTTCCAGCAGTTATTCCCTGTCTGCAGGTCCAATTTCAGAACTACTCCCAATCCGTGTTTTTTTTTTCTTCTCGTTCAGTTGCCTTCCTTTGTCAGCTGTTTCCCTTCCAGTTTTATGTTGACACATTATTGGAATACAGCTTTTGTGCTTTTAATTCAAGGTTGAAAATGAATCTGATGATTTTTTTCGAAAATTTTCCCATGAAAGATATGTAATGGACTGAAAAAGAAATCTTCGAATTTAATGCAGAAAAATGACGAATGCCTGATATCCAGAGTCAATATTCAAATGAGTTTCCGTATTCATATTTAACGATTTCTAATTTAAAAAAAAATATATCTGTTATCTCAAAGCCATCCAAGTGAGGGAAAAAGGGGCCAAAAAGAGAAACTGAAATTATGATGCAAATATGGTTGAAAAAAGTCCAAATTCATGGTTTGGCCATAAAAATCCGATCAGGCAACCCTCATCGGAAATTTGCCAGCTTGGCTTGGATGCAAAAAAGACAGTTGTCCCTGGCTGAGACTCTCTTGTCTATAGCAAGAATACCGAAGAGATTCATAGGTATTGAAGAGAGGTGCAGTCACTTAATAGTCAGTGAAAACTAAACAATTTCAAATCATTGAAATTATCAAAAAATGAATACTTCAAAGCTTGTACTATTACTAAGTCTCAAGACACATTGGCATTGAGAAACGAAAAAAAAAAACTTTTAGAATAATGACTGAGGGTTTTTGCTCAGCTGTATCGCAAGGGTTCCAGTAGCTAAAGTGTAATGGCAAAGTTCATGAAAAATAGACGAATAGATGAAATATAGAATCATATCTTGGCGAACGTTACTTTTTGTGGTGTTTGCCTTCGAGCTTCGAAATATCTCAATCCTGAGCGTTATGATGGGGAGGAATAATTATGACATGGAAGCAACTAGACCTACGTGAGTGGGCGAACAACTAGTCTAAAAGATTATGCCCACTAGTTGCAAATATTCTTAAAATACTATTTGTAAACACACAATCTTGTGCTGCAAATCATTGCCGTGGGTAAAAGAACATGTCAAACTGCCAATAAAATTTCGACTTCTACATTGGTAAAATGTCTTCGTAGAAGCAAACTGTTGCAGACAAAATCTACAAATCATTTGTTTGATCGTTGTAAATATTTGAAAGACGCAGTTGATTACCGACCGAGAAGATATAGTCGGTTTGGCGGTTAACTGAAAAAGGTTCACGTTATTGAATCAACATTATTTATGAGGAAAATGTCGACTGGGATCATAAACATAACCTATATAAATACAAAGATTTGAAAGGAGTATGCATAATTCATGGCTGGATGACTAGTATATTTCACATCATGTTGGGATATCAGGGTGTTATCACAAAATTGAATTCGGAGCAGTAAGAATATCTACACTGGAGAAAAAAGAAAATTCATAGATTAATCTAAGATCAAGCAGTGGTTACATGTACAAAACGTTGGCACTATTGAAGTATTACTGAAAATCAATAAAGTTTAGGGTTATCAATGTATTCCCCAGGAGCATTGCATTAACACTTTAAAACCCCAAAAGGGTCAACATCTCATAATTTTCAGCCCTTATTGTAAAATTGTTTTATTCGTTTCATCATTATGGATATGATAATGGTTATGATATATACGTATGTTTGTATTGTGGATATGAAGTTACCAACAGAATGTTGATGACAGTCACAACCGGAGAAAAAAAGAGAAAAATATAAAACAAAGTAGGAGTTACATCACTTTTTTCTTTCTATCACTATTCTGTGGGCAAGTTTCAATACATTCTGAGGGGTACCATCTTTTAATAAAAAATCAGTTCACAGAATATCTTGTTTTTTATATTTTTGAGGGCGAGGAAGGGGATGGGGATATTACTGTGCTCTTTGGTAGTTCAGTAGATGCAGGAGGAGAGGTGCTTGTATTCGTGTAGGAAAATAAATGTTGGGTTTGGAATGAGAAGGGTCTTTGAAAGGCACGTTCAGAGGGTGCTTGTTTCCTATCTCTTTGGCTGTTGGGCTTGTTTTAGATAATAAGGGGCAGTAAGAGGAGAGGGAAGAGACTAAAATGGACAGTTCACGGGTCAAAAGGGAGAAAACGATTTTTTGAGAAATCCATACCTATTTTACATTAATAATTCATAACATATTCATAAAACATATTGATATATTTTTCTTGTATTATTATAATTATAGTTCCCACACCAACACTTACTGGTGGCTTTCAATGGATGTCAAATAACACTAAGCCCAATCAACACTCTAGGACAATCGTTATTGTTCAAGATTTTGTCTACGTCTGAGGGGCTGTCGTTAGGATGGTCTCTGATCTCTCCAGGATTTTTCTTTTTTTAGTTACTACAATGTTGTGGTCTCTATAGCCTTAATCATTTTTTATCCCCAGTTCTTCCAATTTCGCTTTCAGTGTAATTGGTACGGGTCCAAGTGCACCTACTACTAATGATACTAACCGTACTTTCTTCTGCTCCTTTGCAAGGTCCTGGTATTTTCCCAACTTTTTGCTCCCTTCCGTATTTACTGTGTGGTCTGTAGGCACGGCCACGTCTCAAAGTAAATTCTGACTTCTATCCTCCAGGGCCGTCTCTGGTTTATGTTGGTACCACTTTTCTGCATGAATTCAATTCATTCGCTCAGCTCACATTATATCACTGTTACTCATACATTGTGTCCATGTTTATACTTCTTCTAGGCTAATGGACTACGTTCACTAGTTATGTGATTAACGGTCTCCCCCACCTAGACAGCATTTGCTGTTAGTATTCTGTCGATTTTTGCTTCAATATAATTTGTCCTGGTGCATTAGATTTCGGCTACTGTGATGATTGATCCTATTTCTCCTGTATCTACCTCTTAAATCTCGATATACTTTTCTGTTCTCATTTTCTCTCCATGTTTGCTGTGTTGCTCAATCGTTTTCCACTTCAGGTACCTCGACTACAGACTACTTCTGGAACAGTCCATGATTTCATTCGTTTCTTCAGGTTCCTGCAGTTAAGTCCGTTTTTCTAATATCTTTCTTAACCTGCTAAGGTATTTTCTCCTTATTTTTATCGGGGTCGTAGTAGTAGTAGTAGTAGTAGTAGTAGTAGTAGTATCATCATCATCATCATCATCATCATCATCATCGTTTTTCTTCTTCTTCGTTACCTGGTGGTTATCAATGAAGGCTGGCAGTAAATCTCCTCCGGTTTCCAGCATTCTTCTCCCATTGCCTCAATTTGTCCCTGGAGTCTCGTTTCAAATGTCTTCAGTTGGATTCTAAATACACGTACTCCCAGTAACTTCCATCTTTCATACTTTTATCAGTTCCCATGCTAGGTCCTCGTGTTTCCCTAGCTTTTCACACCTTTCAGCATTTGCAACATCTATAATTTGTCAAGTCTTCCTTCCCTTGTCCATGATTACTAGATCTGGTCTTTTTGCTGGTCAGTTTAGATGTCAGAATCTAAGAGTTATTTATGGTTTCTATTTTCCAGGATGGTTTCTAGTTTGTACTGATACCATTCGCCTGCATGTTCTAGTCCCAGCCGTCTACTCAGTTCCAAATGTATCACTCTGACTACCCCGTCGTGTCTGCTTCCGTACCCTTCTGGGCTACTTGTCTCAGTTCACTGCTTATGTGGTTCATAGTTTCATCCTCCTCCACAAAAGAAGCATTTGCTATTAGCTTAAGTTCTGTCGATTTTCGCCTGGACATAATTGGACCCAAAACATTTGTTTTGGGTTTTCATGATGAGAATTCCCTTCCTCTTTTCGAGTTTTATTTGCATAGCCATGTTCATGATCCCTCGCCCACATCGTTTTGTGTCCGTATTTTTTATTATCTGGGTATTTTTCCCAGTCCCCTTTTTTCTCTTTTCCTAGATGATAGCCGTGCAGCTTCTCCGCTTGCTACTTATCATCATTATTAGTAGTAGTCGTTGTATTATTAGCAATCCCTCACCAGTTACCTGGTGGTTACCACTGGAGGTTGAGTGACAGCAAGTTTCCCCCCTCCTCTCCATACTCTAATGGTCCACAGCAATACTGTGGTTCACAATTTCACACCAGTTGCCCTGTTTTTATCACTGAAGGCTGAGTGACAGAAAGACCCCTCAGGTCTTCAGCCCTCTGCTCATCTCATGTCATCTCATCTCTCCTTCAACTATCTCAGCAATGATAAGACTATTATATTATTTTATACCTTTCGACTGCATCACCATGTACAGATGAATCTACATCCAATGTTATGGCAAATTTCGATTGCTGTCTATGATGCAAGCATCATACAGGCCATTTTGTTCGTAATATAGGACATTTGTCACCATAACACAAGTCGATCGTCTAAACAAACTTTACAATTACTGCTCGAACAACTTTCTTTTCCATGGTAAGTCAACTGGTGTATATCTGTTTATCTCGTAATTTGCCCAGTAACGACTGTCGATTATTCATCTTTAAGTGCAATTTGTTGTGTTTGTCTGACATTTGAACTCCTTTAAGAGCCTTATAAACATACCATGGGTGTAATAATGCGTAAAAATGACGAAAGGGCATTGAAGCGACCACTTATAGTTTCCTAACATACCATCGAAAAGACAATTCAGAGGAGATATGTTACCCTATCTTCATGATAGACTAGACATATGAAATTAATTAAGCTATTGGGTGGAGATATTGGCGTTCAATGAAAACAATCAGAACAACGTTGGCAATTCCAAAAATGAATGTTAATAATTATTCGACTATTTATGAAGACAAATACAAACACCATTGTTGGCTTTGAAAATATCAGGTTTCCTTCGGCTTTTAATTAGTATAGAAAGAGGGTGCCATTTTTTACGTAATTCTCAATTTACGAAATCTGGCACAAGTTATTCATAAATCTGGGACAGTAAGTACCACCGTTTGGTGGTTTCAATCAAATATATGTAAGGTGGGGCAATGCAGAAACAAGTTGTTTTGGTTTTTTTTTCTACCAGTTACTCTGCATCCAGTAGATCCAAAATATTTACTAGTAGGCTGTGTCGTAGACATATTCACTATTGCTCGGGAACTTCAACAAATTATTTTAGATGTTAAAAAACATTGCCTGTGATTTGTGAGAGCATTTCATCTGGCTGGAATTTTACTCGAGCGTTTATGTAAATTTGTTCTTGGACACAGAGTGTCGAAAGTAATTCCTAAATGCTTAAGAATGCTTAAATTCGGAGAATCTATCCTCAGATCAATAGAAGTTTGAAAATGTATATCGCATCAAGCAGATAAGTTTTTCAACAAGGGGAAAATGGTTAAATCATGGCAAGATGAAGAAGTTCCTTGAAACCTAGTTGATAGGGTAAGTCAAACATCTAGACTGATTTAGTCTGGATGAATTTCAATTTTCATTGAGACCAAAGTTTGGCCCCTGCAATGATTCTCTCAGTAGAAAGCTGCATCTTTAACAGGATTTAAACTTCTTATAGCATCTACCTGTTCGAATGTTACTGGAAAGTACATCTTACTACTCTGTAAGTTTTGAGTGTCGAATGCTTTTACCAAAGTTATCGCACAGCATTGATAATAGTTTGATATCTTCATTCTGTGCATCAAACAAGTGATGCATATATAACATTTTTTTAGTTCAGATATGCAAGAAAATGGTGTACATTTCCTATTTGATTGTAGTGTCAGTTTGTATCTCAGTAAACAGGAATTTAATTGTTGTGGCACAGTGATTTGACACGAAAACACTAGACACATTTTGCAGATCACAAACACGAGTGAAAATATTAGCTTTTAACTACGAAATAACTTCCTAAACGCCCTCAGTTTCTGGTACTCACTTATTATATACTCCTGGTGAACATGCTTATGAAATTTCTAGTTGTGTAGATGTAACTCCTACTTTTAGGACTGCAGTGATGAGAGCGTTTTCTTGCAGATCTCCAAATACTGTCCCTTTCGTTCGATTGGAAAAGTCTCGTTTTATCTTCATGTTCTATTCTTCCTAACCACTTTGAATATTGGATATTCTGACAGGATTGTTTGTAGCATGCATCATTCACAAAACAGTTCCCCTGTTTTTATTATTTGATTGTTGAGGGAACAGCATATCAGCAAGACGCAAGTACAATACTATGGATGTCCGACACTCAAGACAGGGTACCGCTATCTGCCCACTTTCGGCGATTTCAATGAGACCCCCACTCTCAATCTTACAAACATAACGTAAGTAAAGAGTTAAGAATTTCAGAATCACCAATCGAAAAATGAATAGATTTGACTAAACATAAAAAATCACACATTTTTGGACGTTCCCATTGCATCCGTATGGAAAAATCTAATTAACTGTGAAAATTAGTGATATCAACGAATCAATCTTTTGTCATTATTCTGAATGATAAACAACGCACACAAATGACCTGCTGTATGCCTATGCAATTTTTTGCAGAGGAGCAAACGCTGATAACACCTTGAGCCATCGAGTACCTTTCATTGACAAGTTACATAAATAAATAATTTTTCTTTAATGTAAATAGAACTTAATCTGGTGATTTTAAAATTTGTAAGTAACCATCCAGGTGTGGATCATTTTTTTTTCTAATTAAAATGCTAGTGTGTATTCAATATTATTGTAAAATCAGATACACCCAAATTATCACACTGATATAATGTTTATGACTTTCTGGACAGTAGTGTGATACTGTGGGAACGATGTTCCTTTATTTTTTGTGATGGAGTATCGGTGTTCCCTTCCAATATAGATATTACTAGAATTCTTTTCTTGAATAATTCACTGATGAGAAACAGTAACCAGAATATGACTAAATACTGATACCATACGGCTCTGAACCTCCTGATGAGGTTGTGTTTAAAACACTTCAAACAGGAGCAAGCAGTGTTTTGTCCACTTATTTGTTTTTCACCAATACTCTGTGTTTAGAAGGGGTTTTTGACACTTCTACCACTTAAATTCAGCAATCGGCTGACAAAAACAATGAATATCAAAGAAACAAAAAGAAATACAGATTAAGCATAACGCATAGGCACTTTTATATTCGTGAACACAACTGTTCATTTTCACCTCCCCTGTTATCTTTGTAGATATTACGTTGGTGAAAAACTCTAAATATATGATGCGAATAAGATGCAAATTGCCAATATTAACAGACATATTTCATGATCTAGTCGACGCCCTCTTCAATGACACCATAGCTTGAAAAACAACTTACTGGTAGATATTCATCTGAATCAAATATACACACTTTGAAACGTACTAATTATTTATTTAAAAAAAACATTTCCCTCCTCATACTTTCCAAGAAAGCCATGACCAGATTTAGGAATATATGTATGAAAGTACCACAGATTGAGAGTTCCTTTCTTTTCCTTTTACAGGAATAATTACGCCTTAAGAATTTGACACATTCCTATTGTATTAGAGCTGTAATATTTGATATGTGTTATAGTAAAGGATATTCAGGTTACCTGAGACGGAAAAAAATCAGACTTCAAAATTTGGTTATCAATCACATTTGTAAACAATTTCAGGAAAGCTTTATTAGATTTTTCTTTATTGTGATATATGGAAGTAAACAAATTAAATTTCATGTCCATTGCTCACTGTTAAAAATTATCTCCCTGAGTGTTCATAATAAAAAAAAAAATACACATATATGATACAAAATACGAGAATGATCCTACAAGTTTATCCTCGGGGTAATGGAGATGGGAAATACTGGACTCCGAATATTTCTTTCATGCGCGTAGTTTTTAGAATAGTCGATATCCTAGTACTTGATAAATGTTAAGGCTGTGCTTGCAAATCAAACCCACTTTAATGATCGACCAATGACCATTATCTTGACAGATAATGAAATCTGTGATTAACATTTCTAAGCGTTATCACCACTTAATCAGTCACAACTATTAACGCCGTTGAAAATCTTATAATGTCTCAGCAACAAATGTCTACTATAATTTGCATTGTTGAGAAACTTTGATATTTGGATGTTTTATCAGCACATAATTTGAACACAAGTTCTCTTGTCTAGTTACTAGGCTATACTGAGATATGAATCCATATCAAAGGGAGAGTTTATAAACTTGACTGGAAACACTTAAGTCTTCAGCTTCTTTTAATTGTAAATTCATAAGGAAAGATCTGAAAACTAACGAGTGTTATCTTGGTGAGCAAATTTCAGTTCCGTACTTCGATTACCTACGAATCTCTAGTTCACAATTTGATATGATAACCATTGCGGACTGGTAGTTCATTGGTTGACACAATGACTTCAACGGGAATCTGGAACACTACGGATGGCTTCTTACTCGATAACTCCAAAACTTCTTAATAAACCTCTTCGAAATGGTTTGGAAGGGTTGACAATAAGTTACAGAAGGAGTCAGTTTGGAGTTGAATCATGGACAGATACCTCCCTTACGTCATTGTTATATGTTTACACCGGGTAATATCGATAATATTTCATGTCTGTTCACACTATGCTTGGAAATATCACTCCAGTTTCTAAAGACACATTAGTATCAGTTCAATCTAACTGGGTGTTTGTAGCTGTATGTCCCCGTCAGATTTGTATACACAGACAGGGATTGGACGGCAAGGTGCAACATGCTTCTCCTTGAGGATTTATTCTCGCAACCACTGTCGACAAACTCAAGATCTAGGAATTTAGTGAGTCATTCAACGCTTCAAGATGGCTGGGGGAAGGCCAGTCGTTCCTATCAGCAGGGTTTGAAGAAACTTGCTAACAGATTGTGGAATGATAACTTTCGCCTGCTCTACACCAGGCGGTCATGTTTGGTTGGTTACTTCATTTTCAAGAGTAGAGAGGCTTTGGCAACCAATTCAACGGACCGAGTCCTCATAATATCAAATTCAACCTTCTCATTTTCTATTTGAAACGAGGGTTTCTCATGGAGGAATTGTTGACATCGCTGACACTGCAAAAGTACATTGATTTTTCGTCTTGCAATTTGACAGTTGCCATGGGCACTATAAAAGAGAGAAGTTGGTTCCTGATGTACGAGAAAGTTTCCACATAGGCTTATGTTACGGGTTTTTTTCATGATCATCAACGTGCTTAAAGTGAGGTTTGCTGGTCCAACTGAAATCCTTGCAGCCTACAACTTCAGAACCTGGACATACCGCAGTTTCCACATGGTGAGAATGTTCCTACATTCTCTGTGTTCCAATCAGACTTTCAGGAGTCTAAGCGACTCTTTTTATAATCGGGTCACCAGGTATCCCCAACAATAGAGCATATTCACTGTAAGATAAGCAAGAGACACAACCCCCAAACTTGACTATTTGCGCCATAGTCCATCCTCTAACAAAATTTCGTCATTTTTAGTTCCTATTGATTCATCAAATTCAATTAAAGTTTATTGTGAACCTTACATGTCAGTCGACAGACTAAAAGATTTGCAAATGGCAATAATAGATACAGAAAGTAGCTATAGAGGTTTTGTCTATGGATCTTCTCAAAAATTTGAGCTCCTTATGAAACATATTATCAACTCCACAACTAAATTTCATAGAAATTTAAGTTATTGCGAAGGCAGACAGGAATGTAATGGTGCTATCATATAACTACGATGGGGGAAGTTAATTTTGAATGGATCCGTTCTAAAATTGGATTGCTCCTTAAGTAGCCTATTGTCCACCCTTCCATTGAATATCATATAGATTAATTATGAACTTCTGGATACATTATGTGTCAGTCATTTGTAATATCTGTTACAGAGTATTGGTTATGGTATCTACCATTAAGCTATCGATCTACAGTGGCCATCATGCCAAAGTTTGAACTAAATATCTCTAACAAGTCAAAATACACGACTAAAATTTGCCCTATCAAATGATACTTATGGGCAACGTGGTTCTTCCACGACCATTGGACGAGTAATCTGAATAAGTTTACCCAATAGTCTCCTATGAAAGTCAGCATACGTAACAGACAAAAAATGTAAAAATGCCGTGAGTGATATATTAGATTTTGTTCAGAGAATATGATCTTATCTTACAATTGTTTGTGCTGATATGGTGTTTCGGCCCATTCTTCTCACGGGTTTATTCAGGTTTAAGATTTATTATCGATATATTTAGCGAAAAATGTGATGGAAAAAG